>JANVCC010000030.1:21142011-21329983 GCA_025345505.1 Todiramphus chloris collaris
AGCACTGGTTGGGACTGGCCGTGCTGGGGAGGTGGGCTGCTTGCTGGTGGGCTGGGGGGACTCAGGGCCAGCACAGGGTGAGCCAGGCCAATGGAAGCAGCTGGTGCTGCTGCTTTCTCCTCTCACAGCTCCTCCTCCTCCTCCTCCTCCTCCCCCGACCCTTCCGGGCCAAGCGGCAATACGAGAGTTTCCCGCTCACTGACTTTGGGTGCAATAATTGGCAGGTGTAAAGAGACGGGCGAATTGTGAAGGGAAAACACCCCCTCGGTATTCTCCCTGCATCTGGGTGTGGAAAATCCTGTATCAAGGAAAGCAAATCATCCTGAAAGATGGATCACAGGCAACGATGCTGTTAGGAGAAAATCATGCAGGCTTCCTCCTTGCTGAATCCAAGTGCCCCCAGCAATATCGTGTCCAAATTGCAGACTGCGCGGCCTAAATTTCAAGAGGCACTTCAGTATTCCTAACCTGAGGAATTATTCATACCGGAATGTACATCTGAACTATTTTTAGAGTGTGCGGGCTAGAGACTATTCATTTTACATTTGCTTGAGGATTTCGACTCTATTTTCGACTGCGTAGCACGGAGCGAGTTCTCTGTTAAAACGTCGTGTCCATTTGGAGGAAGGAAGTAGAAAATACCGTGCCTTGCTCCTGTTTGCAAGCCATACAGGTTTTTTATGCAACGTGGAAGGGCTGCCTTAGTCTACTTAGTTTTCTACCTATTATAGGAGAGAAAGGCATAACTTTAAAGCCTGAATGCAAGAATAAGAGCTCCACAGACCCATCTTTATATAAGCCTTTAAAAGTCACTGAGGAGAAACCCAAGCAAAGCCCAGGAAATATTCAGGGGAAAAGATTTGGTGGAAAAAAATATTTGAAAGCGCTTATTGAGTTTGAAGTAGCCGCAGAGGAGTCACTTGAGTGTTTACTCCGTACTTGGCCATTAATATTTATCTCGGAGGAGCTGAGAAGGCAGAAAGGGAAAGTGCTTCAGAATCGGTCCATTAGGCTGGAGGTGAGACAGAAGAATACGTGAAGGCATTTGCTGACCATGCAAGATGGATCTCTTTCAATAATAGAAATCTCTTTCTATTTTTGTGCTGTTGAGGGAAGCGTTTGTGTTAATGTCAGTAAAAGCTGTGACAGGGCTTCTGCTCAGCCTAATCCCCCTTCCAGGGGCTGGGGAAGAACGGATCTGGCAACCTCCTTTCCAGCGCCAAACGCGCGGCCAGATTTACGTCCAAGATGTAACCTTGCTGTAGGGTTACAAATTCAACCCTGCACTGAGTTTGTTGAAGAATTTGGCTCTTGAAATAGCTTAGGGTTGATTGCCAAATTCTCTGGTCTTGACAAACGTCACGGTTAGTTTGCAGCGAGAGCTGCTTCTTTGAAGGCCATTTGCGTGGAGATAGATGGAGAGTAAACTTTTCTCATATGCTCTGACCAGAGCTGACTGCTGGATTTAAGCAGAAATTCCTCTTCTCTTCTTGAGCTCCAGCATCCTGGCAACAATATCGAATAAGGTCCGGTGGTTATCTTGCAGTGAAACGGGTGCTCTGCTTTATGGTTGTTGCAGGAGAACTATTTCCAGCTCCCTTTTTTCAGTGGAGCTCTGTCGCAAAGTGACTTGCAGGTCATAAATATAAAATAGGCCTTGCAATTCCCACCTGAGCTGAAGTGTTGGGTGAAGACCAAAATACGGTACATCATTAAAGGGGCTTTCAGGAGCTGTACCCATAAACCCGAGCTGTGAGTTACTGTCCCCTGTCTTTCATGAATGCTTCACAGGAAAATACGTCTTGTCAAGTTGACTGTGACAGAGGAGATTTACTGAGCTACACTGAATATCGTGTTCCTAAGGGGGAGCAACTGGAAAACCACACGCAGCAGAGTATGACCCAAGCTTAAATTTCACAAGAGCATCTTAAAAATCTCCAGGCTTCACTGAAATGATTATATCCTCATATTTTGACCTTTTAATTATTACTCTAGTTTCTCCATTCATTCTTTATAGGTGGCTGCTGAGAGACTACTATGGTACACAAATATATATATATATGGAAATACATAAATTTGGTTTTGATCTGCTGTGGTAGAAGACCCAAGGTCTGTATCATGAGCTGCCCAGATCTGTGGAACTCGTCCACAATGCGTGAATTTTACATTAGCGTAAGATCCCCTCGCCCGTGAACCCTCCTGTCCCAGGCTTCTTTCTTCCCCTGTCACATTGAGGGAGGGCAGCCCTTATTCCTCTCCTTTTCCCAGCAGGAGAAGGAACAGATCTGCTCCAAGCTGTTACCTCTCCTGGTGCTCTCCTTCTCTCTTGTGCTTCTCGCATCCCCTGCCTGCTCAGCACTTCTCCTGGCTCCCGAGAATGAGAGGAGAGCCTCCCTTTATTGGTGCTGGGCACGGCAGTTCGCAGGCTACAGTGGCGCAGCGATGACAGTTTATAGTCAGCACAAATCTGCCCTTGGGTAGTAGTAATAGTGTAATTTTATATTCAGATTAATCTGGCTGACAGCTTCCCACTGGGATGGGAGCTGCTGATCAACACGCTCCAGATAGGAAGGTAGGAGTAAATGATTGAGATTTTAAAGTTTCTAAAAAGTGGCGTAAAGAAGCGACGCTTTTATTTTCTGGTTTTTTTCTCTTGGCAAATCGTCAGCCCTCTGCTGTCAGCAGTTAAGGGGGTGGTTGTCTCTGCAAATACATCGTGCTTGTCTACACCGGAGCGACGGAGCAGTACCAGTTTGGAACGGGTCTCTCGCGGCTGCTAAAGTGCTTTGCACGAGGCAAAAAAAGCAGCTGGAACCCTGCACACCGTAAGACGAAGGAAGAAGTGGGGAGCTTGGCTGGAGCCCGAGGTTCTGCAGAAAGCTGCATCTCCTCTTTTGGAGCCAGTGTCACTTGCAGCAGCGTTTCTTCAAAGCTTGTAGTCCTCTTGGCACCGACTGCTGGCGTTCGGGCTGTTCAAGGAGCGGGTTTGAAGCGGTTCAGGCTGTGTGCACACATATTTCATGCCTTGCAAGTTCCTGTACTGCTTGTCCTGGGTGAAGTGCAGCCGTGTCACGATCCAGAACGTCGCTCCCTTTCCTTTGTATCGCTTTTCCAGATGGGGCCTTGTTTGTGCAGTGGAGTGTTTGCTTTGCTTGGCTCTCCGTGCGGAATGGGTGCTTCACAAGTGTTGCTTTGTCTCGTGTAAGAGGATGCAGGTGAAAGCCACACGCCCTGGCGGGTGATTTTTGTGGCAATTTCGGGGGGTTTTGGGGTGTACCGGCTGATAAGGGACCGTATGAAGCGTGTCTCTTCACATTTTACCTCTCTCCATTTGGGTGGTGATGCTTTTTGCCAGAGTCGTTGGTCGTGTTTTCCATCCCGGGGCTTGAGACGCTGTGCCTGTGTCAATAATTAGCATAAAGCCAAGGACCAAGATGATGAAGCTGATTTAATTTCTCTGTGTTCCTTGAACAGTGAGCTACTAAAGCCCAGTGCCGGGCTTGCACTGATAAAGAATTTATCAAAACATATCATATTAATAATGTGGATTCACTGTGGTTTTGTGTACACGAGGTTTGTCATTTTTATCTGCAGCGTATCAACTCCAGCAACTGTTTGTAAGCCCGTTATTTTGGGCTTTGCAGTAATCATGTGGCAGGGGCTGGGTGAGTGTACCTGTGTGGATTAAAGCCTATCAGAACATAATGTTTCTCTTGGTCCCATCAAAGACGTGTACGGCGCAGACATAAATATTGATAGGACCTACATCATTGCAAAACAAAACGCAGCAAAGAAAACTGTCGTTCTCCGAGTGATTCTGGCAGCAGTTAAGAAGGAGTGTTATCTTGGGATAACAAATCACCTTCTCTCTGCCGTTCCCAAGGTTTAAGGTTTGCATCAGCCTGCCACGTCGACAGAACAGCCAGCCTCCAAAAAACACAACCACCCCTGCCCCTAATCCACCCAAACAAATTAGCTCCTCTTTGCTGCTCCTGGTGTGGCAAAAACAATGAAGCAAGCTCTTTGGGGTTCTGCAGGAACAAAGAGAATCTTCCTGTGTCTCCCCCTGCAGCTTTCCTGGGGATGTCTCTGCATCATTTATCTGTTCTCTGATTTCACTTTGGAGTTGAAAGAGATGACTGCTTTTGAAAGAGAAATTCTGTTGCAATGCATGTAAAGCAAGAACTTGTGCAGCACTTGCCTAGCGTACAGACACTGACCAGATTACTTACAGAGGTGTTATAATACACATACAAAATGTATACATCTATTATAGGATATATTGCTTCCACTGATGTAACGCCAGCTACAGTACTCAGAGTGTTGCCTGAAATTGCTGGTCCTGACTGAAGTGCCCCTGCAGCATCTCTGACAGGGTTACTGTGTGTCAGAGCCCCTCGCAGGCGCTGCGGGCTGATGTCTGACCACCAGAAGCATCTTCAAGCTGGCCACTTCAGAGCCCAGGCTTTTTATACCACTTCTCACTTGCTCTGCCTTTGGAGTGATTTTTGTAGAGGGAAAATGTTCATCTCTGGTTTTTCAACGCTGCGTTGCAAAAGTAGGGCTGGAGGAGCAACAGGCAGCTATAGCAGTTTCAGGAGGTGCAAAGTTCTTCTTGTCTTACTGAAATCCCTTAACGTAGGTCTGCCTTAGTCTAGGAAACCCGTGACAGATCCTCGTGCAGCAGCTGTACTTCAGGCAACACTACAAAAAAAAAAACCAACAAAAAAACCCCCAAAATGGGCTTCAGAAGACTAGCACACAATTTTACCCCTTGCTCTGATGTGCAAATTGATTTCATCGGCGCTAACAAAGGGTGACAGTGTGACCGGGAGGCAACTGCAGCTCCTTTTGCACGAGGGATCTCCGGAGCGGAAACAAATCCTGCAGATTTTTAAAAATAACTCTGCATGTTGGCAGCAGCCAAAAGAAGAGTTCCATCGTCCATTTTCTGCTCTGCACAGGAGTATCCCCAGCATAGCCTTTGGGGCTCTGTGGTTTGTTCACATCTAGAAATATCACACATTCAAAATACTCCATTCCTTATTCACGCAGGGTTTGCATTCACAGCTGAAGCAAAAATGACATCTGCAATTCAAATCGGAGCGCTGCTAGAGCATCCCTCGGTTCCGGGCGAGGGCTCCCCTTCTCTTGCTGACATGGACTCCTTAAATATTTACTCCACTGTAAATGTAGGGAGGCAATCTTGACACGCAAGCCCAACGTCAGCAGCCGTTTGGCCACTTCAGCTTTTGTCAAGAAGAGGAACTCTCCGTGATGAACGGTTTCTGTGCATCGTACAGCAAGAGACCGCGTGGATGTATGGGGATGTATGCACACACAAAGGCAGCCAGGGTGGGAAAACGCTATTTAATCTGCTCTTTTTACTTTGAATGTGCTAAGGGTGCTTCTGATCAAACAGCATTAAAAGAATGTTCTTAAGGCTTCAATCCCCTGAACCCAAAAATGCTGGAGTTCAGTTTCTGATCCTAGAGGTGTGTGCCCCACTCCCCCCATATGCCCAGTTTCTGTGCTATTCATCTTATTAGCTGGAGCTTTTCATTTCTTTTTTGTTTTTGGTTGGTTGGGGTTTGGTTTGGTTGGGGTGGGGTTTGGTTTGGTTTGGTTGGGGTTTGGTTTGGTTGGGCTTTGGTTTGGTTTGGTTGGGCTTTGGTTTGGTTTGGTTGGGCTTTGGTTGGGCTTTCATTGGGATTTTGTTTGGTTTGGTTGGGGTTTGGTTTGGTTTGGTTGGGGCTTTCATTGGGATTTGGTTTGGTTGGGGTTTGGTTTGGGTTTGGTTGGGGTTTGGTTGGAGTTTGGTTTGATTTGGTTGGGCTTTTGTTGGGGTTTGGTTTGGTTGGGTCTTGTTTGGGGTTTGGTTTGGTTTGGGTTTTGTTTGGTTGGGGTTTGGTTTGGTTTGGTTTGGTTGGGGTTTGGTTTGGTTTGGTTTTTTCTCCCCAGTAGGAGTTTAAGGTATAATGCGATGCTAATTCTGCATCAACAGACGAAAAAAATAATATCATCTGATTAAATTAAAATGCACAGCTGGGATTTCACCTTCACTCCCGAGGGAGACATTAAAAGTAGCCCGTCTGTTGAAGGCAGGAGGGTGGGTGGCCTCGGACAGTGAGAGGACAGTGCTGTTCCCTGGCCCTTCCGAGAGGAAACCTCCTAAGTTAAACGCTTTCCCTTTACAAGTCACAATAAAGTAACCAGTGAGTGAAGGCTATCACCTATAATAAGTGATTTCACCGTGTGCCAAGCAGGTTGTATTTTACTTTCCATACTTCTAGCGGTTCAACTTCTGCTCCCTCTGGCACACAGAAATAGTTCTGGGTTGGATGTAAACAACAGTTACACCGCCGTTGTTTCTCTCCTATAATAACCCATATTTAATGAAGCGGAGAGTAAGCGCTAAGCACCAACTGTTAGCAGATCTGCCTGCTGGAAGCAGGAGGAGGTGTAATGGCTTTTTAGCCCATTAGTGCCATCACTCCTGTGATTAGCCAGGAGCTGGGCAGGGCTGTCCGGAACGTGACCAGAATCGACACCTGCATCATCCTCACCAACCGCCTGTCTTGGCTGCTCTGAAGAGCCTCCTCAAGCCCAAACTCGACTTCACCTCTTCCTCAAGATTTTATCTTTTAACTCGCAACCTGGCATCCAAGCACTCAAAAGGCTATTTCGTTTAAGCAAGCCAAGGCTTCTAATAAATTCCAAACCCTTTTTCTGCAGCCAGTTCATTAAATTTTAACTCGCGCAGTCTTTTTCTAGAAGGGCTTTGAGCAGGGTTTTCCCTTTGCTGGGATAAATTACGTTGCTCTGTCGATGCTGTGGGTTGTGGTGTATTGAAGAATGATGTTACACGGGTTCTGAAGCTGGCGAATACCGTTATATTTATTGGCTTAACCTCTGAACTTTCTCGTCTTAAAAACACCTCCAAACACCAGACCGTGCAGCAGACAGCTCTTTCTGGTTTATGGCCACGCTTTGACTGTAATTTACGTCATTTGTCATCTTCTGTAATTATTTCTCCAACGCTGCATCTACCGCAGAGACAATACGTGAATCTCAATAAGCTGTGCAAGGCTCTTCATGAGGGGAATAACAATTTCAACACGTGGAGGTAGTTACTCGTGTCCCTTTACTTGGAAATCCAAGTTTCTTCACCCTTCTTGTTTTCACCCTTTATTATTGAGACTGCCGTGGCTTTCCCCCCCAGTAGGACTTTAGTCTTCACTATTGACTAATACTGGTCATTTTGTAATGGGATATTTCCTGCTCAGCTTGCCATGACTCTGCTGGTTATGGTTTTATCCTCTTGAATTCCCTGAAGCTTTTTGCTGTAAGACTTGGGCAGGACCAAGTTGGCAGAGCCGCTCATAAGTGCTCTTCATGTTCTTTGTTCTGTCCTTTTGGTTGCAGACTTGATGGCTTCTACACGGCCGGAAAGTTGGTCAATAGGGTGTTTACATCAGGCCTCCTGCTCCAGCCTTCTGGAAATCCGAAGGGTCACGTGTCCCCTGGCTTGCAGGACACTAAAAGCTCCACATCCACTTTCAGCATCGCGGCTGACACCCTGTTGTCCTCCACCAGACCTCCAGACCTGCACGTTCCCTGCAGGAACTGCAGAAACTCGAGACTTTGTGCAAGCCAGTGAGATTTTTCCTCTCTGGTTTAAAGCCCCTTTTTCTTCCGCTGGTTTTGAAAGCCCCGCCGTGCAGAGTTCTGTCTGGAGCACTGCGCTCTTCTTGTAGCTGAACATCATCTGGCTGTTCCTCAGCATCACCCAGCGCTGCTGCTGAGCCAGGTTGTTCTTACATCTCCTCCTTTCATTTTTTGCTTTGTCGGTTGTTCAAGCGCAGCGAGTTAACCGGCTGTGCCTTTATCTGCTCTTCTCTCTGGTGACCTTCCGAACTGCACCAGATGACTTTTTCTTCACTTGCTCATCAATCATTTCCTATTCTTTTATCAGGTTTTTTTTTTTCTCCTCTCTACTTTTTCTGTTCCTAGCACGCTGCTTTATTTTACAGCTGTCAGCAGTTATTTGAAGTACACCAATGTCACTACCCCTGAAATCCTTCCAGTTCATGAGATAACTGTTTCTTAACACCTGCCGAGCTCTTCACATCCATATGTCTATATATAGCTGCATCTCCCCCACCCGCGACCTCCAGTTCTGGTTCTTTATCCAGGAGAACTGTGACAATTCTTGTACTAGCACTGGCCCACTGAACTTTTGTTTTATATTTGGGCTTTGCTGTTCTTTCCTCTGAGCGGACGAGAGCTGGGGTACTCTCTGTTTTCTAGTCCTTTCCCACTGAGATTCATGGAAGAAATACATGACTCCTTCATACACTGCTCTCTTTAAAGAGTATTTTCCACATCTCACACAACTAAGCTGCCCTCCTGATCACTTCCAGGCCTTTTGGGCAAACTCCCTTTGCTGTGTTTCTTTCTTTGCATTTCCTTCCACATCCTTCAGGTTGCGCTGCAGAGAAACTAAAGAGGACTTGTAGGTACTGTTCACTTCAGTTGATTTTTGAAGGATGGTCTGGGTTGGAAAGGATCTTAAAGGCTCTTTTCCTTGATGTCACTTTTATTTCATGCTATACATTGGGCATGGTAAGCCTGTGACATACAGGGCAATTAAGAAATAATATAGTTTATTAAAACAGGCAAAGAAGGTCAGTATTCTGAGTGTACTCAGTAAATTAGCATCTTGAAAACGTCCCCAAGAGCAGGGCAGGGTTTCAGTCCAGCCAGTGCTCATTTGGAGGCTTTCTTGGACAAAACGAACACGAGCCATGATGATGAAAAATGTGAAGCATTACAGATTTCCCTGTGGCTAGACAGAGAAACAGGAGGACTCTTCCTAGAAGCTGGCAAACCCCTTCCTAGTAAATATTATTATTAGAGAGCACCGTTCATTATGGGATATTTGGATTCAGTGGCGAGGGAAACAAAGCTGGAAAGAATATTTCTTAGAGCTCACAGAGATGTTGTAGTTTGAGGAGCAATAGAGATAACGTGGGATATATTAGCAGAGACCTTGCTGTGGCTCCGTCGTGAGAAGAGGCAGTGAAGAATTTCCTCATGCAGAATGACATAGCACCCGCTTGATGTTTGCCACAGCCAGCTTAGGACGTGGGGAATGCTGGCAGAATTCTTTCAGAGAGAAATAAGCAAGATGGGAGATGTAAAACAACCAACCAAACCAAATTTGCTTATTACCCTGCTTGGCAGCCCGAGATGCTCTTCGTCAGAACGTATCTTAAATTGTCAGGAGAGGCCAAGCTGAGTAGGAGAAGGGCAGGAAGGAGGAAGATGAAGTTTGTGAAACTAATTAATGTGTAGCATGTGAAGTTGTTTTCCTTGGGTTGTGCACATTTAGAATTCAATCTTTGCACATGTTTTGGGGGGTTTTTTTCTGCTTTTTTTGGCTGTCAGTTTTATAGCTATACTGAGCTAATTGAGAGTCATGAACCCACAGTGTCCTGGGTGGCAATGGGATGGATACTACCAAAGGCTGGACTAGGAGCCAGGGATCCAGCAGTGGGCTCACTGCTCCTCTGGCATTGGGTTGCTGGACGATTAGCCCGTTACCAGGTCGAGCTCACGTTAATCCTTCATGTTTCCAGCTTTCAGTCTGCTCAGTCAGCCCATCCAAGCACGGTCCTCGGCCACTTTCGCTGCTGGCTGTGATGTGAATGACACGGGAATGAACTGGTGGTGGGAGAGAGCAGGACTGTCCCTTTTGATAACTCGCTGCTAACTCCAGCTTGCCTTGTGCCTGTGTAGGGACAGACCATCGCATAGCGTTTCTGCTGCCACGGGGCTTCCTTGGAGCTGGTGGGTCCTCAGTGGGGAGCACCTCTAGTCTTCCCACATCCCTTCTTCTCCCAAACCACCTGCATTTTAAGAGGTTCTCAGGTTTGCAATCATTTGGAGATCATTCCTTTCCAATCTTATATAAACGTTGCTTTTTTTAGCGCTGGCAGCACGTGCTTCCCAAGGCCCCGGCCGTGGCTCCGCGTGCTTGTAGACCACTGATGTCAGTGGGACTCTGAAAACCTACCCGAGGGTGGGTTTTGGATCAAGAATGTTTTTTCCCTCAGTCACGGACTGGATGCTATTCCAACTTCAATTCTGGCAGCGACCGCGAGAAGCAGGCGTTCTGAGCATCGGGCAATGCTGTTTGTTCCAGGAGGAAAAGATTCCATTTCCATCTACAAAACCTACAGACATCCTGTCTGCTTGCAGGGGTGAACGCTGCTTCCAAAACAAGGTCTCTTAAGATAACACTAAAAAAGGATACATCAAAGAGCAACCTTGTCAAAGAGTTTCCTCCCATCAGCTAAAAGCCCTGGCTTGGATGGTGGCGTTAATCATGTTTTTCTGTCGCTTCCTTCTTGACACAGGATCTGTAAACTCAGGGCTGGTTTTACCTGTTTATAAAACATTTTCTGTCCCAGCTGTTTATATACAAGGGGGTTTATTTTGAGGTAGGAATGATATTTAAGGTAGCCTGGCTGGCTGCTTCTCCCAGCTCTGCATCTACCTGCAGCAGATTGGGAAAGAGTCAATGGAAATGATGCTGCCTGTAGTTCTCACACCGTGCCCTGAACAGCACACCTCCAGGGACAGGGTTCTCCAGACACTTTGTTTAGAAGCTCTATGTAAATTCACCCCCCAAATTGTTGTTATTTATTGTGTTCTCTGCAGGACACTGAGATGGTCTCCTCTGTTTATTAAGGTTAGGAAGATGTCAGGTATTTTATTCTGCTCTGTAGTTGGCCATAGTCAGTGTTCCTTCAATTACATGATTTTTTAAATGATACCCACGATATTTTTTACCAGGAAACTTCTGTGCCTATGATTTAATTGCATGTCCTTGGTTTTGTCTTTCTGTAATCCTCTTGAGCTCTTTAATTCCTTAGCAGGAGGCAAACCAGCAATACAGCTCAAAGCTGCGACACAGAATGTGCCACCCAGCCTTCAGGTGGGCCAAAATACTGGGAAATCCAGGATAATTCTTTGAAGTATTTATTTCAGTCAGAAAAGGCAGTGGGATCAGCACAAAATAGCTTTTATTTACGCCAGACATACAGAGTTGAGACTTTCTTCTGGAGATACATGGCAACTGAGACTTTAGCAGAGATTTAGGCCTGAAAGTGAGAAGTCTTTGATTTTTTTTCCAGTTATCCATTCCTCGGGAAAATCACTTTGTGGTTTCCTTGTTTGTTCACTGCAAAGGAACGGGTCAGTGGCCAAGGACATGAAATTATCTCTGCGTATCAACAGAGAATGCAATTGTACAGATTTCTCTCTGTTTGTTTAGTCATTTGCAGAGTTTCCACTGGTGGGCTCTGTGGGGACACTGGTGGGCTCTTTGGGGACACCGGGGTCTCGTTGCACCAGGAGGAACCTCTCTCCTTCCCTCTCTGTTTCCCAGGATGCAGAGACTTGGACACAGAGCCAGAGCAGCGTTTGCCTGCCCTGGGTTTCCCCTGGGTCACTTGTGATTGCCAGAGTTGATCGAGAGGTGCCAAAAAATCTGAGCAGGTCCACCAAAGCTACAGAAATAATGAAGGGGAAGCTTTTGCTTCTCTTCTTTATGGCTGTGACATTTGGGATTTCATTAAAAATTCAAAATGTCCAATCCAACAAATATTTTTATGCTTGGCACCTTTAATGGAAACAGCCCCAGGACTGCTGGAGAGCCAGACCTTCAGGGTGTACTCTGAATTCCCTGTTGCATTTGTACCTCGAGTAATTTTCTAGAGGAATCTGCAGATAAAGTTGCAAGGCGTTCATTTATTAGGTCCCTTTCAAAGCTCAAGTGTTATTCCTTTTAGGAAGAAACAATCTGTGTGTTATTTTGGCAGTATCTGGTAAGAGAAGAAACCGAGCACAGATTTTTCCTTGCAATTGATTTCATTACAAAAAATACGTGATGCTAAACCACTGCGAGCCATTGTTTGAACGCATGGATTTCTAACTTGGTTTTGAAGTGAAAAGCAGATTGTTTGTTGGACACGTAACTATGAAACTATTTTAACAGCTTTTTTGCTTGACCCTGTAGCTACACGTGTCATTTTACATGGTGCCCCTGATCCACGGCGCTGAGAATCACAGCCAATAGCTGCCACTGATAAAAAAGCCCAGGAATCAGCAGTGAAAAGCCAGAAAATACCCATCAGAACCTGGAGTTCACTCAGGGAACTGTTTCAGAGTCCCACCATTCTAACCCTTGTCTTCCACCTACCAGTAACAGCCTTTTCTATCCAGCACATCTTGCTGATGCCTATAAAGTACCTTCTGAAATGATACTGAGAGGTTTTAACAGCACCCCAGCCAGATTACCTGAGGGTGGTACTGGAAAAGTGTTCAGTGTTCAGATATTTCTTGTGTGCATGCTTAGTGCAATATCTAGTGTACTGTACAGCCCTTGCCACTGAAAATACATAGGGTAGTTTTTAATGCTGAAAACATCTTATTAAGCAAAAAAAATATGCAGTGGAAACACGAGGTTGAGTAACACGGTGTCTGGGCTGCGTTGGAAAGTTGAGCCCAGAGATTCTAAGTTGTGAAGGAATTTAAGGAGACTAAAAGGAGATGTTTTTAAAAAGGACGGAAATCAGATGAGATGGGGAGGGGGAAAGAAAAGGGGGAGAGCTGTGCAAAGAGACCAGGGGCAAAAGCATGGCCACCAGGAGTAAAAATAGCAGGATAAAGATGGTACTGCTGACAAAAAATAGCCCGTGGTGCCTCGTGTGCATGTGAAACTTGAATAGTGACCGAAACCTTTGCCGAAGAGAAATCAGAGATGCTTACTTAGAGGCTCTTCTGCAGAACACCTATGTGTGGGTGTAGGTGATGAAGTATCTCCTGGTGAAAGAGCTTTTTCCCCAGTGCAATAAAATCCAGCCAAATTCCTTTCTGTTTCTTTATTGCTTTAATTGCTGGGATTAAAGATTTCACTTTCAGGTAGTTTAATCTGCAGCTCTTTACAAAGATAATCTCCCCTAATCGTGTCTAATGGAAACATTAATTATGTAATGTGTTTGAATTCATTCATCCCCTTTGATTCCTGCCTTCTTTCCAAGCAGCAGAGCTTATTGCAAAACTTTGGAAAACCAGATTGTGTTAAACCAGAATATTTTTCCAAGTGCTGGGAAATGCCAGGCATTTTACTGTGATTTCCTATGGCTGCCGCTCGTCCGAATTTGATTTCCCAGTTCCCCTGAAATGCTCCTTTTGAAAACCCTACATCTACACGCGAGGCAAAGGGAGCTGATGGATTCAGAAATGGAGATGAGAAGTTCAGGAACAGCCCCGATTACATTTTCTTGGGCTTTGTGCTTATGTATTTTCCTCTGGCTTTTTGCAAAGCCTCTGAGGTGGGGCGCGAAATGAAATGTTCCCTTCGAGCAGCACTTCTGCCTACAGAAGCAATGCGTGCATTTGGTGTAGCTCCTCAGACACGTTTGCTCTCAGAGTCATCCATTGTCATTCTAGGCTATTTCTGGGTTCAGATAGAAGTATCTGCAGCTCTTTAAGGTAAGGCTCATCCTCAGTATTTCTTTTGCAGGGGATTTTCTCCTTTCTATAATGGGATAGATTAAAAATAGCCGAGATTCAATCGAAAGGCTGAGTAGGGCAAACCAATCTGGTTTTGAACTCCTGAGCTGGCACGTAGACCGAGCGAGGGATTGGCGCTGGGCTTTTTACGTGGCTCTGCAGCTGGCAGAGCTACCTTGAACTCCGAGTTCTTTTTTGAGTGAAGTCCAGCTTAGTGCTCTTATCACTACTCATCCCAACCAAATAAGCTTTTCTCAGAAAACAGGGAATCGATAAGCTCTAAGTTTATGTAGTGACTTAATACCTGTCAGGGCACTGAATCATGCCAGAACCTGGGGATTTGCCTGCAGAAAGCCTCCCAGAAGTTGGTGATGCTCTTAGCAGCAGCTTTAATTCCCAAGTCTATGAATTTTGCTCGTTGGGGAAATGGGGTGATGTTCTGTGTGTAGCTCTGGCCTGGCACATCGATCTTTGGCCTCCCACCTCGCTGAAAGGCATTGGAGAGAAGTCAGGCGTGTCCACATTGAGGTAATTGATGATGGGCTCTGACTTACTGAGGGCCTCGAGCACCTCTGTCTTCCTTTAACTTCTTCATCAAATCTGCTTTTAAAGGTGCCTCTTAAAATTTATCTTCTCTGTAACAAGCTTTTTAGTGGCTGGGCCTCCCTTTTGTCTTCCCTTGTCCTCCCTGCATGTACCTTCTCCCAGAGGAATCTCATTATTCCTTGGCTACAGCACTATTACCAGTATGAAGGCTCCCAAATTAGTTTCTCCATCTTCTACACCCCACATGTCTGCCAAGTTTTTTTTTTCCCCGCTGTTTCCTGTTGGTATTTTATTCTTCTCTGTTTAGATTAGTTTCTGTCACACCCACAACATTCCCAAATCTTGTTTTATCCTTTTTTTTTTTCGCTCAGTGTTGGCACCGTTTCTTTCAACTGTACTCACGACACTGGGATTCTTTCAGATGTTGTTTTCTCCTTCCCTGTTTGTGTCCCAACCTCAGTCGCCAAGAAACAGCCCACTTTTTGATGCGGAAAGCCTTGACTCCAGCAGTTTCCTGCTCTGAATGATTTCCTCACATCTTTGTCCTGATCTGTCGAGACATTTCAAGTCATGTATTTTTCCACTCTGCTTTTCTCTTCAGTCCCACCGTGGTTCATCCCTTCAGTGTGTACTTCTGCTCAAAGCAGAGTTCACGCCGGCGTTGGCAGAGAGGTGGCACTGCCTTGGACTTCTGAAAGGCTGGAAATGAAGCCAGATGGCAGCTGAAGGGTGATCTGAGCTGTTGGGATCATGGGATATCTGGAAGGAACACCTTACCTAGCTGAGTTTAAAACCACGCTGGAAGAACAGGGAATGTTTAGACATGATTTAGTTATCAAGCGTAGTAAACAGAGCTAAGCCAGAGATAACACCTTGGATACATCCTTCTAAGAATACTACTGGAGTTCTCCTGGGTTCTCCCAGGATAAGAGGGTGAGAGGAGGACTTGGGGGAGAAGATTAAGAGCTATTCTTTCATGGCTTTATCTGGCACTGCTGTGTGATTATCCTCAGGTAAATGTTAAGGCTGCCTGACTTGGATTTCAGATCAGAAAGCTCTGGAGAGTCAGGGTAGGTCAGCAAGTCATCAGCATAAAGATTGCAGCTGATTTGGTTTCTGTGACTGTGACCAGCCATGAGCCTTGCCTTGGACAACCATTACGAAACTCCTGTGGAAAATAATAGATGGGATGGGAATAATTCTGTGGAAAAGATCCAGATGGAGTAATTAGCACCAGGGGGAAAGGGGAAAAAAAAAGACCATCGAGTGCAACCGTTGTGCCAGCACTGCCAGGGCACCACTGTCCCCTGTCCCTCAGCACCACAGCTCCAAGGCTTGGAAACCCCTCCAGGGATCACGGGGACTCCACCCCTGCCCTGGGCAGCCTGGCACAGCCCTGGGGAACCCTCAAGGGGAAGAAATTGTTCCTCAGCTCCAACCTAAACCTCCCCTGGGGCAACTTGAGGCCCTTTCTTCTTGTCCTGTCGCTCCTGTCAGGAGCTGTCAGAGCCAGAAGGTCTCCCCTCAGCCTCCTGCTCTCCAGGCTGAACAAGCCCAGGTCCCTCAGCCGCTCCTCACCAGACTCGTGCTCCGATACAAGCACTCTGCAGGGGGAAAAAAAGGTGTTCATTTTCAAGGCTTTCAAAGTACAGAGTAGCAGGGAAATGTGCTGCAGGAGAGGTGGGATTTGTGAAGCCTCAGGCCAGCAGATGATGTTTATTCATTGCGTGTTCGATGCCCGGTGCTGGATGTGCCTCTAGCAGCAGTCCAGACTCTCTCGGTGGAACCTCTTTGTGGTACGTGGGTCCAGCTCACAGCTTGGAGCTGTGAAATCTTCCATCAGTTATGTGGTGTGGAACAAACAACACGGGAGAGAATGGTATGTGTGCTGGTGGAGCACACGCAATGAAGAAGGCAGAGGGGAACCCAGAGTTCCTCTGTCCTCGGGGGGAAATGGGGAGCTCAGGGCAGAGGGGAACCCAGAGTTCCTCTGTCCTCGGGGGGAAATGGGGAGCTCAGGGCAGAGCACCAGGCTGAAGGCAGAGCGTAGCAACTTCCCACAGAGATCGAATGCCTAAGAGTTTGGGGAAAAAAAAAATATTAATGGATACAGAAAATAGTAAATCAAAACCTGAGGGACAGCAAAAGAAAGATTTGCTGGCAGCCCTTTTCACTGAGAAAATAATCTCAATCTCCCCACCTTCCAGCTGCATACCTCAGAGCTTGTCAGCAAACTGCATCGGAAAACTAGGAGCAATTTATTCACAAGAGGCAGGTATTTGAATGAGGTTTGGAAAACGAAGGCTGTAAGATAAGCTGCTTGTCAGCCACCTTAATCTGGTTCGTGGGGAGCAGCCACAGTCTGCTTTGCTTTAGGTGCCAATCCGAGCGATGCTCTGCGGCTCACAAGATGCGGTGTGAGCTGGAGAGCTGGAGAGGGATGAGCCAAAAGCTGGTGTGTATTCCCCAGGTAAAGGCTGCACAGCTATCGCTCAGCTGATGACTGCAGGGTGAACATCCCAGGCTTTGTAAGAACAGCTCCATTGCAGACAGGCCTGGAAGGGACTTTTCCATGAGCTGTGGCCCTGCGCTCACCGAGGAGCTGCAGGGTGATGGTCGGGAGTTGAGGGTCTGACTCCTCAGCTCCTCTACCAGTGCAACCTTGGTCCAAACACTTCCTTTCCGTGCCTCTGAGATTTCCTTCCTGGCACGCAAGGGTGGTGGCTCATTTGTCTTCAGCCAGGGCATGTCACATCAGTTTTCACCAAACAGAATACGCTGGGCACGTAGGACTGGGTTCTCCAAGTGGAAGGTACCCAAGCGGAAGGAAGGGTTTGGATTCGTGTGCCCGAGGTCGCTGGGTTAAAGCCACGATCCAGGGGCACTGCCCCTGCAGAACAGCAATCTCCCTGCCACATGTAAGCACAGCCAGCCTTTATCATCTGCTGGTTTCACTGAATTTCAAATCTTTCCCCTTAAAAATGTTGGCTCAAGTTTGCTTAAATTTCTATTTAAAGTCCTGGCTGTGAAGGGTTGAATATTTTGGGGAGCTTTCCAATATATTAAGCTCTGTTGCATAAGTTGCCTCGCTCCATCCTGGTGATAAAAAGGTGTGTGCTTTTTGTCATCTCAAGGCTCGCTGTGAAATCTGAAAACTTCAGGCTGTGTCACTTTAATGTACAAACGCGCTCAGCCGCACAAAAGCCTTAAAATCAAAGCAGTGCTGTTATCTCTGCAGCCCAGCAGCTTTTTCAAGGAGGTTCTAATGCAGAAGCAGAATAACTTCCAGTGGCGTCTTTGAAGGTTTTTCTCCTGTGATATCATGGCCGTTTAATCCGTGCTATGGCTGCTCTTAAAAATAGTAGGAAATTGCAAAGAGAAGGCAAAGAGGCTGTTTGAGCGTTTCATCAGTTCTCACGTGAGAGAGGCTGGGGAGGAATCCTGCTCACGGCTGTACCTTCGGGGCTGCTGCTGCTGCAGTGCCCCGGTGCAGGTGTAGCAGGGTGGGATGATGTGCGGAGATGGAAAAGCTACTGCTGTGACAAAGCAGCACGTTCTTTAGCATCCTCCTAAGAACCAGAGCCCTCCTAAGAACCACTTTAGCATCCTCCTAAGAACCAGAGCACGTGTGTGGGGTTGAAGCCGGTGGAGAAGCAGCGCTTCCCTGGCAGAAGCCTGGGCTTGTAGCAGCTCATCTGCTTCTCTAACTCAGCGTAGCCTGAAGTTCATTTTCTCCCCTTAGGTAAACACATTCAGAGTTGAGTTGCAATGATTTTGCTGATCTGTAAGGGTTTGGTTGGGGTTTCTTTGGCCTGTGCCTGCTTGGTTTTGTAGTTGTGTGCCGGGTGGCTTTGCCCCGCAGCAGCACGGAGCTCTGGCAGCTCACGCAGGGCAGGAGGCATCGCTGAAACGCTGGGGCACGAGCCCGGCCACCGGCTCTCGGCAGCGAGTCATTTGGCGGAGTGATTTCCTTGCTCAGCCCCCACTTTCACCCATCTATTCAGTGATGGAAAGAGCCTGAAATCTGCTTGACCTTCTGCCTTCTTAATAAGTGCGATTAACGGCCCCTGCTCCTAATGAGCTAGAGAAACAAAATTACTGTGCGCTATCGTCTTTAATTGAACGGTGCTTCGGGAAACCGTCCTTTAAATGGAAACCTTATTTGCCTGGCATTGGTTTCATCTTTTCCTTTCTCTAACTTCATTCCCCTTTACTTACTCTTCTGCCTTTAATTAGTATCCCTTTGTTCTTCTCTCCTACATCTGTCTCTTTCCTCCTTAGTTTTCCTTGGTTTTTAATTTGGTGTCACTTGGCTGCTCGGGCGCTTGGGTGATGTGAACAACACAGAAATACCTCCAAAAGCAGATGCGATTCTGCTGCTGTTGCTGCCTCCATGAACTTGTGCAGGCAAAGCAGCGGAGCGCGGTGGAGATCCGGGGTGGATAATGGGAGCTGAGGGATGTGCAGGAAGGGTAGATACTCCTCAAAGAAAACACGTGAAGAAGGTGACGCTCCAGTTAAGAGCACAATTGATTACTTTCTTCCCTGAAAGCATTGTCCAGGGCTGTGCCAGGCTGCCCAGGGCAGGGAGGGAGTCCCCGTGATCCCTGGAGGGGTTTCCAAGCCGTGGAGCTGTGGTGCTGAGGGACAGGGGGCAGTGGTGCCCTGGCAGTGCTGGGGGAACGGGTGGACCCCATGATCTTGAAGGTCTCTTCCAACCAAAACCATTCTATGAAAAAGGAGGTGGAAAGCTCCTGAAGCTTCTCCTGACCTCTGCATCTGCTTGCTGGTGGTCCAGTGCCCTTGCAAACGCCGGGTGAGAGGCACCAAGGGTGAGCCCGCTGCAGACAGCCCCGTTGCTCTGCGCTGCCATCACAGCACCTTCCCCCCACTGCTCTGGACAAGCCAGCACACCTCTCTCCTCACACTTCCCAACCCCGGGCAAACTGCTCCCCGTGGGCAGGGGATGCCCACTTCCCGGGTGGGTTCTGTGTGTGCACCTCCAGATGAGCCAAGACGGGCAAGAGACAGGTTTTATTCTCTAACTCTCTCCATTTTTAGAGGGAGGAACTAATACCAGCCTGGCCCTGGTGTTTCTCCTCACTGGAGACCTGATTTACACCCCTCCTCCTCTCAGGGGTACTGCTCCCCGTGTTTGTGCAGTGAAATGGCACCAGGAAGTGAACGTGCTTTGGAAACTATTTATGGATTCAAACCAGCCACTTTCCTCTTTAATGAAGTCCCTGTCTTTGAGCCTGTGCCATTTAATTAAGTGGTTTATATAATTACACTCTGCTATCAATTCTGTCCACTTCGGAAGGTTTGTGTTCTCTTGCTGAAGAAGGTGGTGTATTTAATGTTGGTCTGGAAGCCCTTCAGCTCGGGAGGGGAATCAGCACACGAGGCTGCAGAACCCCAAGGTAAGGACACTTTCTGTAGCAGGGTGGGGTGAGATGCTGCTGAGACCGTTCTTTTTCCCCTCAGCTACTGGTGACCTGCTCACCTTCGTTGCTCATCAGAGGGGAGGTTGCCTTCTCAGCAGTGTGGTGATGGAGTAGAGATTGCAGAGTAACCTCAGTTACTCTGTGAGAGTCTGTGGGTGACGTCTTCTGACTCAACGGACACCCCTGTGTGGGAGACACATCTCTTATCTCTCTTTTTTCCATTTGAACTCAGCTTTCGTAAAACTACAATCTGTAGTAAGACAGATCCTCCCTTCCCCTGCTGTAACCTTTCGGGTGTTTTTTAATTGTATTCCTTTTTTTGTTGTTGTTCCTTAAACCCTCAGATATCCTCCTGATTCTTAAATTCCAGACGCAAGAACCAGACACGGTTTTCCGTTGACAGCTCTGGAGTAACGAGGATCAATCATTAGTGTTCCTCTGTTTGTACATCCGTGGATTCCAGTAGCCTTTTAAACCACCGTGTTGCAGCATAACCTTACATTTCAGCTGCTTAGCTCCCGCATGACCGCTAAGTGTGATGGGCAAGAAAATCTTTTTTCCTGGCAGACTGGTGTTACAGTAGCACACACAGAGGAGACAAAAGTTCGCTTTATTCTTGAGTGGTGCTGGATTAGTTTTACACAAACTGTAAACCTCAGCATCAGGAAGAACTTCTTTCCTCTGAGGGTTACAGAGCCTGGAACAGACTGCCCAGGGAGGCTGTGGAGTCTCCTTCTCTGGAGACTTTCAAGCCCTGTCTGGATGCGTTTCTGAGGGATCTGCCCTAGTTCTGTCCTGCTCTGGCAGGGGGGTTGGACGTGATGAGCTCCAGAGGTCCCTTCCAACCCCTACCATTCTGTCATTCTGGGAATGCAGTGCTTTCCTCCCTGGCTCCCAGCTCTTTGTATACACAGTGGCCTTTCCAGACCCAGAGTGAGGAGAGCACCTTAGCGAAAGAACCGTAATTGCGTTTAAACAGAGCTCACTGAATCTCAAAGTCGTTACCTTCACCAAGGTTGAATTTCCATATACATCCCGAAAGGAAAATGTCATCGGGGCCCATGGTAAATTGTTTAAAGGACCTCAGGGCCACGCTTCCCTCGTTAACCGTGCGCAGGGTTTGGGCCAGCTTTGGAAGAGGCAGCGGGGGAGGCTGGTAGATAGGGCTGGAACAAATCTTGGTTCTTGTCCCCTCCTCATCACAGCTTTGCACGTGACACGGGGCTAATTAGTAATGTGCTTTCTCAATACAGAATTTTTATAAGGTCACTCATAAGAGAAATGGGGACCTAAATGAGAGCTTAAGACTCGTGTCTAGTGTTAGACTTATCCTATTTAGTACAAGTCTTTTCAGGGCAGGACTTGGCTGTTGGGCTCCAGGAGACAGTATCTGGTCTAAAGCTCTTGCTCTGGAACAGAAGTAGGTGACGTGCTGCCTGCTGCACAGTGTTCTGCCCGTGCTGGCTCTCTGGGGTGCTGCTGGGCAGGTGATTTGTGACTGTGGAAGGCAAAATAACAGCATTTGATACGTTCATGCTCTGCAGTTACCTGAAAATTCCTGTCTCCCTTGAGCCTTCTTTCCTTCAGGATGAACCACCCCAGGTCCCTCAGCCACCCCTCAGCAGACTCGTGCTGTAGACCCTTCCCCAGCTTCATTGCCCTGGTCTGGACACTCTCCAGTCCCTCAGTGTCCTTCTGGGAGTGAGAGGCATCCATCACAGAGACATCCCCTGCGCGTGCAGCCCCCGCTCCGCGGGACTCTGGTGCTATCGAGCTGAAGCTGTTCAAGGTTTAAGGGAGCATTTGCCAAAACTGTGATTTTTACCATGGGAAAAGCAACGTCTTGTTCCTTAACTTCATTCTCTAGAGGAATGGAATTATTTGGACTACTTGTTTTTTTCCTTTTTTGCAGAATAAGCTTCTAAACTAGAAAGCAGAGCCAGATGGCTGCATTTTGGTAAAATTCAAGGCAGGTGAAAATAGAGCCTTTTGACCTCTTGCGTAACAAACCAGTTCTTAGGGTGTTTCAGCCCAGACCACATCTTTCTGATTCTTGGGATGATTTCTGCTTGGCAGGTAGTGATGTCTCAAAATCAGGAGAGACCATTTAGATTAAATATTCAACTCTACTCACTCTGCCTTTGCTTGGAGGGAGAGAACGATGGCAAAGGAAGAAGAATGCTCCGTGCTATTTAATTGAGTCTGATCAGCTATAAATACATCTTCCCCTCAACCGAAGCAGCGGGATGAAAGGCTGCTAGGAAAACTTGTTCTTCGTAAACCATCTCATATCCCGCTGCTAAATGGAAAAGCATCTGCACAGAAGCACCTGGAGAAACCCCCCTTGAGAATTTTTAAGGCATTTAAATTGCTGTCGAAAGGTTTTGTTTCAGGATCCGCACCGGTACAAGATCCTGGTCACAGAGTTCTGAATGCAGTTTTCTCAGGGGTCGCACAAAGTCGCTGTCGTTTTGCAAAGCTGGTATTTTTTTTTACACCTTCTATACCTGAGGAGATCAGGAGAAGAGGCAACGCAATATTTTTCTCTATCAAAAAAATATTTGATGCCTGGCTTACAAAATGAGCAGCCCAACATTTGTAAGTTCATTTATTGCATTCATTTCAAGCGGTTTTTTTCCTCAGTGTTTTTTCTTTCTCTCTCATTCTGCTTTCTTTTTTATTTTTTTATGCTGATATAAGAAAAATGATCCCCTGATGCTTAGATTTGATTACAGTAATAGAAGAAAATGTTTCAGTTCCTCTTGGGTGGGTGAAATATTTCTGCCAGGTCTTCAGCAAATGCAGCCCCTGCTGGTACAGCTCTATAGGAGTTTTTACTTAGTAATCACTTGCCACCATAAATTGTAATTTGGGACTTAAGATTTCTCTGCAACGTTAACTGGCAACGGACGACTATTTTCGTGCATTTTCAAACCATTTTTAGCATCCCCTAATTTAATATTCACCCCCTCGCTGTTAATAGTTACAGGCAATTAGCATAAAAATGCGGTTCAATCTCGCCGTAACTATTTTTATTTCAGTAATTCCTTCACACAACTTTTGCTTCCTTCCACTAGCTCAGTCGTGCTTTTTGGCAAAGAGCAAGCTCAGTCCTAGGTGCCAAATATTCATGTCCTTTCCATATGGCCCCGTGGATGTGGTAGCCCATAATTACTGCCCGCCGTTGGTGTCGCTGCTTCTCAGTCCTCCAGGATTTCTGAGCTAAGTCACCTTAGAAGAAGCTCCAGCTTCCTATTGGTTAAAACTAACAGGAGTGTTATCAAGTAAGTGCTTTGTCTGTGGCTAATTTTCAGTTTAATTTACCCACTAATCTTAATTCTTCTCCTAAAAGGAGTCTGAATAATAATTGGCTTCTTAGCACAATTAAGATGCAGAGTTTGTGTCTGTGCATATGCAGTTTAAGCGCTAATGCCTTTCCTTTTACTAGGGTAATAATTGCTCTTATTCTCATTATTCTTGATCTACTTACTAAATATTTTCTGGATGCACATATGGAGTTGTCTAAATAACCAGCATGACTGTTCTGAATTCTCTGGGAATGTTTTTCAGCAGTCATGGAGGGGCTGAGGTTGGTTGGAGGTGCCTCTGGAGACCACCCAGTCCAGGAGATGGGGCAGCCAGAGCAGGTTGCTCAAGAACATGTCCAGTTGGGCTCTGGCTATCTCCAAGAAAGGAGTCTCCACAGCCTTTCCGGACAACCTGTAGCAGTGTTTGACCACCCTTACCATAAAAAAAAAGTGTTTTCTTAGGTTTAAATGGAATTTCCTACATTTCATAGAATCATAGGATTGTCAGGGTTGGAAGGGACCTTAAAGCTCATCTAGTTCCAACCCCCCTGCCATGGGCAGGGACCCCTCCCACTAGAGCAGGTTGCTCACAGCCCCAGCCAGCCTGGGCTTAAACACTGCCAAGGATGGGGCTTCCACCACCTCTCTGGGCAACCTGTGCCAGTGTCTCACCACCCTCCTGGGGAAGAAATTCTTCCTGATGTCCAACCTGAATCACCTATCTCTAGCTTTAATCCATTCCCTCCAGTCCTATCACTGCCCAACAGCCTAAAAAGTCCCTCCCCAGCTTTCCTGTAGCCCCCTTCAGATACTGGAAGGCCTCTTGGCCATTCTCTTGGCACCATTGAGAGGAACCTTGTTCCCTCATTTATGTTTCTGCACATGGGTAAGATCCTCCTGATCTTCCTTGGGCTGAACAGTCCCACCTTTCTTATCCTCTCCTTCAATGTCTTAATCATCTTCATGTCCCTTCACTGGATCCACTCTAGTATGTCCCTGTCTGTGTTGGACTGGGGAGCCCAGCACTGGACCCAGCACTCCAGATCCATCTCTCCAGCTCTGAGCAGAGGGGAAGGATCACCCCTCGACCTGCTGGCAAAGCTCTGCCTAATGCATCCTGTTGTGCTGTTTGCCCACTTTGCTGCTAGGACCTGTTGAATATTTAATTAACTAATAAATAATTAAATAATAAATAAATAATTAAATAATTTAATTATTTAATTGACATGGTCAGCTAGTTGTCCAGCAGGACTTGTCCCAGGTCCTTCCTCAACCAGCTTTCCAGATGGTTAACCCTCAGCGTGTACTGGTGCGTGGGGCTGTCCCTCCCCAGCAGCAGGACTTCCCAGTTCCCTTTGTTGAACTTCACGAGGTTCCTGTTGGCCCATTTCTCCAGCATGCCCAGGTCCCTCTAAGAGGCAGCACAATCATCAAGTGCTCCTCCTGGTTTTGTGTCGTCGGCGAAGTTGCTGAGGGCTCACTTTGCCGCATCATCCAAGTTCATTAATGAGAATATATTTGATCTCCACTTCACGGCCGCCTGTATCGGAGCATTTGATTGATGCCATCACCAACAAGAGTTGTCACAGTGCTTGGGCAAAAACTCCCAAGAAGAGCACGTGTTTTGACTCGTGGTACGTGCTGTTTTGAATGCTTTCAAATCAATAAGGGTTGGATCTAAGGGATCAAACCTGGGTTGTGCAATAGACCTCAAGGTAATTAGAAATAGAAATTGCTGAGTGAGTCTGTTCATAAAGAGGGTCGTTGGCTCTTGTGGGGATGTGACTTCATTTCATCCAAGATTGGAGAAATGATCAATAATGACCTTCAATTAACTAACGATACGGATAATTTGATGAGATATTGGAATGGGCTGCCCAGGGAGGGGGTTGAGTCCCCATCCCTGGAGGTGTTTAAACATCGCTTGGATGTGGTGTTGGGGGACATGGTCTAGGGGTGAACTTGTAGAGCAAGGCTAATGGTTGGACACGATGATCCCAAGGGGCTTTTCCAACCTGAATGACTCTGTGACTCTGTGAGTGATTGTTGGGTGAACACATTGCAGTATAATCACCTGTCAGTAGCATTTCTACCGTTGCACAGCGCAGGGCATAAGAGAAGGTGTAGGGGCTCCGTGAACTGTACGCGAGATCTCAAGGCAACAGGGAGCCCACAAGCAGGTTGCAAATAGGAGTAAGGAAGCAGGTTTGGTGGTAGTAAGCGTTCCTTCATGGTGTGCTGCCGTGCTGAGATGGTTACCTAGAAAGGGCAAGGTTGGAACACAGAAGCATTCAAAGGAGAGCCACAGGAGTGCTTGAGAAGCTTGGGAAGGGTGCCCGATGATGTGTGGTGTAATAAGGTGCCATTCAGTGAGCTCCACCGACTGACTTTATCAATGAGAGGATAACGGGCTGATTGGATCCATTTGCATGTATTTTCATGAGAAAGAGGAATGTAGGTGAGCAGACATTTTACTTGATTCAGTGGCTGAGAGTCAGATAATAGCAGATTCAGGCTGGAAATAATGGGAACATTTTGTGTGGTGTGTGGATTGATCCTCTAACGGGGAGGAAAATGAACTTCCCAGGGCTGGGGCAGAGTCTCTGTCTCTGAAACCGAGCCCAATAGTTTTCAAAATTGACTTGTTCATTCCAGCACTGAGACAGGGAAGCCCTGTGGTCCTGCTTGGAGATGCCAAACAAGATTATCATAATGCTTCCCCTTGCCTTGATAAAATTAATCTGTTAATTAGGCTCCCAGATTCCAGAGCACTCCTTGTAGCTCTCCAATGGCAGGGGAGGCTCTGACAAATCAGCCTCTGTGCTTTGTTTCTTTTGTCTGTAGGATGAGCGACTGCTTGGCTCTATCACAGGGAGCATCGTTCTCTTACCTTTAATGAATTAATTAAAAGGAAAAAAAAAAAACCAAACCAAACACATGGCTCATACAAGTATTTCACTGGAAGACGGAAAGGAATCCTTTTGTGTTTCTTGCCACCAGTTGTGAGCGCTGCCTCCCGCTCCCGTCTGACTTACGGGGGGAGTGGGAGGGAGAACAGAACGTGTCGTCTTCCCATCGCGGACGTTGATGCCTCGCTTCTCATCCCAGGCCATTTAAATAAGTCCATTGAAGACGCGAGTGACAAGCGCTGTCTTAGGGAAGGAACCCAAATGCATCATTTCAAGCCATAAATCATCATCATCATCTTTTATTTTTAGCCCTTGTGGTTCTTTGGGCTGCTCGTAGCTATAAATCCACGTGTCAAGGGAGATCAAGCTCTTCGTGCTCAGAGCATAAAGTCAGAGCAGAGCTCCACAGCAGATGGCCTTTTCTCCCCATTCCATGGGCACCAGTTCTCACTGGGCGGTGGGTTATTTTGTGCGGCGGAAGCAGCTGTGGATTACTGTAATTACGGATTTAATACATCTCTGACAATCCAGTGCGAATGCTAATTTGAACTTTAGACATCTCCTTGGAATCAGGTTAATTTTCTCATGATTATATAGCTTCTGATTAACTAAAGATGTTTGTCAGGCTAATATTTTTCCTGCTACGGAACTAAATGGTGCGTGGATTGCAAAATAATAGCGGTGTTCTCGGCGCTTGGGCTCGTCGAAAGCCCTAGGAAGGCACCTCTGAGCTCCCCAAACCCTTTCAGGTATCACGCTTTTGCTGATAACTTTGAGACAGTGAGCTTGGCTTTCCTAGGGTACATATTGATCAGTAGCCAAGTATGTCCTTGAATATTTATTTTAGAGAAAAACAGACACTTTTTAGTAGAATTAATAAGCAAAAGTTTGTACTACAGGAAAACTCTACTGACGAGTTTCTGTTGGCGTGTTCATTCTTTAAATAGCTCCTTGCTTTAGGAGGCAAAAGGTTTCTCCTGGTGCCATGTGTAGATCTTGTCTTACCCTCTTGAGAGCAGATGATGTTTTGCTATTATCTGTTTTCCTTTCAAATAGCTATTCATAGCTTCACGTCCTTATGCGAAGACGTTTGCCTCAGCAAAATCCCACTGCTTTCCTGGAGCTATTTGTGGCTCCTGCTGCCGAAGGAGAGGCATCTGACCCCGACCAGCGAGCGCGGGACTCGGGGCCGATGTACGTCCATCGCCCTGAAATCGCCTGAAGCGGAAGGCACAGTTTTTGGATCCGCTTCAGTCAACAGCAGCCTGTCCTGCACTGCAGTGTGCATAGGTCTGAAAGGTGGTTTGGCAGCAGGAACCCAAAGAATATCCTTTAACCATTTTTTTCCTATAGTAAGCACCCAGCAGAGCATTGGGATGCTGAGAAACAACTCTTGAAACAGCAGTAAAATGGGAACAAATATGAAAAAAAGCGTGTCTGGGTGGGGAGCATGCTCATGGAGTTGTCCTGGTTCACCTGGATGCAGGGACATCTCTACTGGCTCAGAGGAAGATTGACTTTCAGGTCTTTTATTTAACCTGAGATATGATTGCTTTAACCTAGCAATCTGATCTTTTAGATATATATATGTAAATATGGTGGGGTTTTTTTATATACTATTTTGAAATAAACAGGAAAGCTGTAGCATTGCTACAAAAAATTCACAAACAACTCTCCGGAACACATTTCTTCTCCACACTCCAATTATGCCCTGGTTTTTACCATCCTGTTAGGAGGTATTGAATGAAGTGCCCTGTTCCTAGGATAATGAATTGTGTGGGGAGGTTTTGGTTGGGTTTTTTTAAGATGTGTGTCCAGAAACCCCTATATAAAAGTCTTTTTGCTAAGGAGTGCTAGTCTGAAATGTGGAAGGGGAAATTCTGACTGGGATCATCCTCTCCGACACCATCCCTAGCTGAAATCTTCCCCATGAGCGTTGAGATGGTTGAGCAGCGAGCGAAGGTCGCACGGTGGCAGCTTCCAAACCCTGTCTCCACTCCTTGGGAGCACCACACACATGTCCCAGGAGGACTCTGCGGATCCATCGGAATCCCGGAAGAGTCTCTGGAATGTTTTATCCGTGTGGCATTCAGCATCTTCATTCACGTGGAAGGCTGTTGCCTGGGGATCCCCTAAGGCTTAAGAGGAGAGCGTGGGAGGTGTGCCTGTGATCCGATGTGATCGATGGTACCCAGGCGTTTAAGCACGGGCGCGTTTGCTGGGCTGAGCCAGGGAACGCTCGCTAGGACCTGCACGAGCAGGTCTCCTTTACTCCCTGAGACAAGCACTTGGCTCTCTGAGCTGTACAAATCTCCGTGCTTTTGTGTGCATGGAAATCATTTGATCTCTTATCCCATTTTTTAGGCATCAAAGTTAAACGGCCTAGTCTGCGATTCCGTTCCTCTCCCTTTATACCATCTGAAAAGTAGCCCTGACATTTGCCCTTTCCAAATCACGTCTCGCCATCCTCTGTGAATTTTCAGAGGCAGAGGTCGTTAAAGAGATTGTTTCAGCCCATTACCTGTGTCTACCTGAACCAATTTCATCTGGCCCAGCCAGCTGGAAAATAGCGAATCTTTATAAGCACTTCCCAACATGTTCTTTCCCTGTTCTTGAGCCTAGAGATTTGGGTTATTTGCCTCTGATATTAGCTGCCGGTTGGACGCAGCGAGGGAAAGGTGGTGAGTACTGCACCAAAGAAAGACGTGAAATAGTTCAGCTTTTATGGCATCATCTGTCAGCAGCTTTTCTACCCCGCTGAGCAGCAGAGCAACGTTTTGCCTGGGTTTGTTCTTATTACAAATGGACTGGCAGAGCCTTTTCACTCTACCTTCACCGGCTCCAAGTAATCTTTTTCTTCAATCTCCGTTTGTTTCTCACTGTTTGGCTTGCTTTGATGCTTGCGTGATAGTCTGGCAGTGTGTGCATGTCCCTGAGTCTGAGGTCACTCAGCTTCTTGTGACTTAGCCAGGTGAATTCCTCGGGGGGTTTCTGCATTGGGATAGTTTCATCACCCTTTCTTTAAGGAAATGCTTCCTGCCTGTACCTTCTTTTCTCCTTTGACTTGCAGCTGTTGGTCCCCTTATGCTGTCAAGCCTCAGAGATCTTTAAATACCTTTCCATTAAAGTCCTTTGGGTTTATTGTGTTGTTTTCTCCCTGAAGAATTAATGATCACCTTTACACAAGTTGTCTTCTGCCTTCCTTATCCTAGAGGGCTTCTCAGGGCTGGAACATCCCGCATCCAGCTGTGGTCTTTGCTGCTATCACCAACATGCTCCAAGGTTGCTGGACAGCCTGTGCTTGGAGATATATCTCCTATAACATACTGGAGTAGTTGGAGCACTTGGTCACACCTTGTGCTTTGGTTGATTATGCCAGTTCTTGGTTAAAAAACCCAACTACTTCTGTATGTTATTTTCAGTCGGTGTCTGGTGGACCTGCTCTGTGGCAGTGCCCTCTGCTTCTCTGCTTTACCTGATGGCTTTTACCAGGTCTGTCTCCTTTTTTTCAGGCTGGACCTAGAAGAGCAAAGACTCTGCTGGTGTGCAGGGCACCTCTTTATTTCCATAGCCTCCTTTCTCAGAAAGTTTCATCGTCTGTATTAACAACCTAGTCCTGTGGATTATTTACCCAGGCTCTCTTATTGCTCAATTATACTGTCATTTTGACATCATGCTCATTTCCTTCCAGCTCCTTTTGCGTATTCTCCACAGTTCTCACAGAGATGTCTAACAGGGTCCACAGATCCATCCCACTCTACCCTTCCTATGTTTCCTTCCCGTGAGACATACCATCAACACGCTCTGCCACGGGGTTTACCCCCATGGTCGCTTGTTGTACCCACCTCAGGCTTTTATTTCTCAAACTCACTTGATCTTACTTTAAAAATTGCTTGTCTGAGGTAAACCAGGAGGTGATCAAAGTTGCAATTCCTCTTTTCCGTGCTCTGTTCTTGCCCAGCAGTGTATCATGGTGTATCATCTCCAGAGAAGAAAGCTTCCAAAGAAGGGGAGAAAAACGTGTCAAAAGGAGAGGCAGCAAGATGTGGTAGAGGAATATTGATGGTTTTATAAATCCTTCACAGGTTTGTGTGCTACACCAGCAACACCGTGCTCTGAAATGGATCCTGTGGCTTCCCATGGTCTCTGAATGCTGGCAGCAGCCGGGCAGGCAGAGTGAATCCTCTCAAGAATATTATGGTCATAAATTTGTGGGTTCCCTCCTCTCCCCGTAAATCACGGGAGTGGATGAGGAGCGTGGATCTGAGGCAGGAAAGCTCTCTGCCTTCCATTTTTAAAATTGGGCATCTGCATTTATAACTAAAGGCACTCCAGCTGATTAGGCCCTCCCACTGCTTGCTGTGCCACGGTGCAGCTCTTCCCGTAGCTCTTGTTTGCAGTGCTCGTTTTTCACGGGGTCGTGGAGCCACTTAACACTTGCCATATTAATTAAAACATTTTGTCCTAGAGTAATCGGGTCACTTCTTGCATGTTTACGTGGGTGCCCATGGAGGTGTATCTTCTCTGTGTGTGAGCATCTGCACGGAGAGCAATGTGCATGATTCAGGAGCTGGCCCTGATGCTCTGCTGTCCTGCTCCTCCCACCCAACCCCACTGCAGGGCAAACAGCAGGAAGAGTCCCAGGGTGTCACCCCTTAGAGAGGATTTTCACACAATCCCAGCATGCTGGGGTTGGCAGGGCCCTCTGGAGCTACTCTGGTGCCACCCCCTGCTCCATCCAGCAGGGGCACCCAGAGCAGGGGCCCAGCAGCGCAGGGTCCAGCCGGGGTGGGAATCTCTCCAGAGAAGGAGACTCCACAGCCTCTCTGGGCAGCCTGGCACAGGCTCCACCACCCTCACACCAAAGAACTTTCTCCTCCTGTTCAGATGGAACCTCCTGGGTTCCAATTTCTGCCTATTGTCCTGGGTCTCTGGGTGCAGCCTGCACCAAAATCCATCACGAACGCACATGGGGGGAGCCTCCGACCTACTCAGAAGTTGAACACTGTGCTCTGTGCGCTGAGAATGGAGGAGCCTGGGAACAGCAGAGTCTCTTATCTAAAATTAAATGTTGTTTAATATTTATTCATCCAGTACCATCAGCTCCTCGGTTTCTTCAGTACCATGGACGTTCACTCACACCCTCACACTCTTAATATTCCAGAAACGACTTTCTAAAACCAAGATGAGATTACTTTTGTGCTGGGCTGAGCGTGGTACTCCCTGTCTCACCGTGTAATTGCTCAGATGAGCCCGATCACCTTTCTCGCTCGGAAAGGAGAGGAGTTTGGATCACCATTGCTTGGCAGTTTAAATCTTTAATGATATCCAGACATAGCCTGGAAGGTGGTGGGCTAAGCAAGAGTGTTGGGTTTTGCTTCTCACTGAGTGGGGGGGAAAATCTCCCACTAGTGAGACCACACGTGGAACTGGAACGTTAAATAGGCTGTCCTGGTGTGGAGAGCTCGGCTGAGTATCCCTGGAGTAACTCTGCTCGTCTCCCGCGGCCCAGCTTGCAGAGCGAGCGCGCAGCGCTGCAGAGATATTTTAAGCTTGCAATTTAATCGGCAATTGACTTTGGAAAACTAAATATAAACCCAGGGAGAGCCGGTTGCTGAGCAGAGGTAACTTCTGGTCAGTTCCGGGCCTCAAATAATCCAGCCTCCTTAGTATTTATTTTTCTCTTTTGCCTGGAAGTTGGCAGGGAAGTCGGAGCACTGGGCAGCAGCATTTGCTACATCTTCCTTTTCCCGTTATGTCGCTATCAGAGATGGAAAGCCAAAAAACCAAACCCATGCTAGAAAATGGGACTTTCTATTCCCTCTTCTAGTGGAAGCACAATACTTGCAGGAGAGGGCCACCAATGCTTAAAAACCAGAAGGCTGGTGCGTGTTTGCATCTCACCAAGGGGTCTGAGCCCAAACCCTGAGGGAAGGAGCTGTTCCAGAGGGTCCTGGGGCACTGACAGCCCTCCAGAAGCAAATGCCTGGAGGAGTTGCTACGGTCTCTGTTTTCACGTGAGGCTCCGTAGCACCGGTGCAACCATGCCACCTTGTGTTGTTAATCTTGGCTGCCTTCAGAGATTACTTAATCTGCTGAGGGCCTTCAGCAGGCAGAGAAAAAGCAGGGAAGGATTTTCTATGTGTGGATGCGTGTTTAGGTAGAGAGATGTGTAGATATATAGATAGCTGCCATTTTTAATGCTGTTCACCGTTCACTTCTACCTTGTCCGAGCCCAGTTGTGTATCAACAGCAAGCGAAGCGATCCCACTCTGTCACTTTATACCTTAACATCTAGAATCCAGGCATTTCATAGTCCCATTTTCAAAACGTTGAGCTGTTCTGTGTCTGTGGCCAGTCCAGTCTGGATAACTCTTTCCAGATGGCCTGCCGAGCAGGGGGTGATGCCTCAGCTCAGGGGAATTGGGTCCATTGTATCCCCAACTCCCTGGAAGTTTTGGGTGAACCGGGGTCATTTGGGCAGAGAAATGACATATGGATTTTGCCCCGTTGGGTTAGTATGACTGAGAGTGTTTTACCGTGAGGAGTTACACTTGAGAATGCTTTAAATAACAACATAATAATAATAATTTAAAAAATTGCTATGGATGCACATAAAGCTTTTCCAAAGAAAATGCACTAATTAAAGTTTTGCCTCTTCTCCACGTAGTCAGCAGCAGAATACGTGAAGTCCCGCCTGCCTGAAGTCCTGAAGCAACACCTTCAAGACTACGAGAAGGACAAGGAGAACAGTGTGCTGTCTTACCAGACCATCCTGGAACAGCAGATCTTGTCAATTGACCGGGAAATGCTGGAGAAGTTGACTGTATCCTACGATGAAGCAGGTGTGTTTCTGTTTCTGTCCAAGTTACAGCCTCCTGAAACAAAATTGCTCACTTTCAAGCTTTTCTCCCCAAAGGCTTTGCGCTGACACATTGAACTTTGTCCTCAAAGGTAGGGGGTGACTCGGAGAGACATTTCTTTCTCTGAAGATCAAACTGAGGCAGGAAATTTTCCACTTCAGTGCTTGAATACCAACTAACCAGAAGATCAGTTATTTTTCTTACACCACTTTGTGATGCTCTGGTGTTGACTGATCTAGCCGGTCCTCTTTACTGTCTCTGCAAGTGGTGCGACCTGGGTTCTGCTCGTTTCTCCTCCCCTGCTAACTTCTTTTGGGGTTTACTTAGCTAGGAGTGTACTGGAAAGTTCCAGAATCCAGTTGCTAAGTGTCATAGCTAATAGTGTTTATTAGCTCTTTGGTTTCAAGTAGTTAGAAGTGTCTTCCAACTTTTAGGTCCTTCACAGAGATTCCCTGATGCGTGGTCTTGTTTAGTTACAGAGGACAAAAAAAAAGAGATGCTCGTGATGGTTTTCACTGATGTTCCAAACAGCCACCAATATCTGCTGTATTCCTACTCCCCTGAATCTTACCAAGTTTCTTGGTGTTGAAATAAATCAAAATTAACTCTGCAGCCTTGTAAAGAAAGAGTTTCTCATCACTAGTCCAGCTCTGGAAAACAAACCTCTGACAGGCTGGTGTTATTTTGTCCTATTACTTTGTACTCACTCTGCAGTGCCCTGAAGTACTTAAAATGCTCAAACTACTTATCAACTTTGTTCAGACTCCTACTCAGACTCCCACTCACTAGCAATATGATTCTTTTAAGCTACTTTGGTCTCGAAGGTACTCGAGCAACTTAAAATGCCATTTGCAGACTGCGCGTTCCGGGTACTAAGAGGGCTGTGAGCTTTAGTAACTGCCAGTAATTACAGTGCTCTGTTACTTTCTCAGTTATAGTCATGCTCTCACCCGATAAATAAGCCTGCTTCTCTTCAGCTGCTTTGATCTCAAACGCTCTCGAGCCCCCTTCGTTGCCATTTGCAGATGACACATCACATACTCCAAGAGCTGAGAGGCACGAGAGTTCTCAGAGGACAGCAGAGTTAAAATGAGGGCAGGGGATATTTGTTTAATCAGGTATGGCCTGTTTGTTAACGATGCTTGAAAAACAGGCTTTGAAAGTTGCTGCTTTCTGTTGCTTCTGTTTATCTTTTTATTTTTTTTTAACGCAGAATTTAGCAGTCCAGTGAGTCATGTAAGTCTTTTTTCCTGGTTTTGTCACTTCATCTCTCCAGTCATTTTGATCGATAGGAGTTTGTTAGGAAGGAGAAAATGCAGTGGAGGAAATTACTGACTCCTGTCAGAAGAAAGCAGTTTCCATTATTGAAAACGGCATGTTTCTACAGAGAAAATAAAGATTAAAATTGCTGGAAACACACTTTTGGGGATTTATATCAGGCAATAAAACAATCATGTGGAAATGAGAAGCTACATCAATAACCAGCTGAGAAAACCCCCAGTATACCCCCTCCAAACGACGAGAGAGCACAGCACACTGCAAGTAAACCCCCGGAATCTCAGCTTCCCAGTTAGCCAAAGACACCTCTAGAGATGAAAACACAGAGATGGAGCCCCCTCGTCATTCTAATCATGTCACTTGTTTGTGACAAAAGCAGAAGTGCTGCTGCCTGCTCTTGAAGTAAGAGCTGATCGGGAGCAAAGCACAGAAAACGGGCAGTTAAACAGAACTGCAGCTGCTTCTGGTCCCGGGCGTTCCAGCGACCTGGCGCTCGAGCGGTTGTGTTGCTGACATCTTTCTTTTAGTAGTGTTTTTCCCAAAGTCAGTCTAATGAGGAGGTCAGGCTGCTGGTGGTACGTACAAAACGAAAATAAAAAAGCTATCTGTTAAAGTCAAAATGGAGAAAATAGAAGTGATTTTGTGGTGTAAGGGGAAAACACAGCTTTGTCTGGCGGGGGGCTACGAGAGACATCACCGAAAGCCGCCCCGGGGAGCCCTGCCCAGGGTTTAATTTCCATCATCGTGAGCAGTGGCAGTTCTGCTGTGCATCAGCCAGGGAAAGGAGAAAGGCCAACGTGTAGGGGACGTGATACAAGAGCTCAGCAGATAACTGTAGCGGGGTGCTGCATGGCAGGGAGCACTTCCACAGGCAGGGAGCAGACCTTCTTCCACGAAACCTTCCCCATCCCTCCTGGAAGGGCTGTTTTCTCAGGGTTACCACCCCCAGCTAACTCCTGTCGCCCACGATTGTCTCCCACAGTGAGTAGAATGAAGCTGCATCCATTTGCCAGAATAATACAGAACTGCACTAAAATGGCTTTGGCTTCTGGCACAACTTTGTGTGTTAATTTGGCTTTTCTAGCAACACGCAATATTAATAACGCACGGCTTCGATGGACTTGACATCCTCCTGCCTTTTTCTGTAAGGCATTCCCTTCAGGAAATCAGCAAATCAGAGCTACCAAACGAAACAAGTTCTCCTAGAAATGGTCCAGTGTTGACCAGACTTTCCATGAAGTTTGACTAAGGAAGCTTTATAAGAGGAAAGCAGGCCAAAAGTGACAGCTGGGTACAAATCCTCTCGTAATCTTTAAATCCTTTACTTTAAAAATTGGCATTCTTGACTAACTGGGTTAATTTTGTGCAGGAATATTTTTTCCCCCTGCTGAAGCTTTGTTGGTGTTAATCCTGTTCCTTTGACTTACAGCAGCTGTAACCATCTGGAGCAGTCAGCGACTACTCCGTACAAGTAAAGTTTAGGATGTTTTAAAAGCACTTTGGTGTTAACTCTGGTGGGCCAGGTGGCTAAAGCCTGCTGGGAGGTTCTGGTGGTGGTTTTGTGCTCTAGTCACCCGGTCGTACAGGCAAAGGATGGTTGTAGCAGGCCATGCATTTCTGGTATCTCAAGAGATGTTACTGGTAGGGTTTCTGCATGCTGTGGTGAGCACCCCTCAGCAGGGCTGTTGCCATCCAGAGTGTTCATTCTCTGATGCGTTGCAAGCACGTGGAAACAGCGGTTGAGGAGAAAATCAGCTCTTCTCTAGCTCAGGTTTGGGTTTAAAATGATTTGGGCATTTGATCTCAAGAACATGGTGTAAAGCAACTCCCTTCTCCGAGCCTTTGGTCGCTGCAGTTGTGCTTTTTCCAAATAATACAGTAGAAGTTGAACTCTTTACAGCCAGGTGATTACTGCTGAGTTTATTTGATCTCTGCCTTACTCTCCATGATTTCTTTGGCTTACTTAATTTCTTTTACAGTTTAAGGATACAGCTTAAACTGGATCACTGTGAACCAGTGCTCTGTTTTCCTGCGGAGGACCAGTACCCACAGCAGATATCCCAGGGCAAGCCCCAAGGGAAGAGTTGATCCCTTTTACCTTTTGATATCTGCAATACAGGCATCAAATTCCGGGCAACTTCTCTAGAGCCCTTCAGGAGTCATTGGAAGGAAAAAGCCATTTCTGGTGTGATTCACGGGTTTATTTTAAGCATCTGGTTTAGCATGTGAAGAGTCACATCCAAAACGTGCCCGCTCGTTTCCGTTGGCTGGGAATTAGCTTGTGCCCACAGGTGAAATAGAGGAAGGCAGCTCTGGTTAGGAGCTGTGCACACAAAGCCATTTAAATTACATTTCAGGCTGCAGCTTCAACGCAAACCATGCGACTCTCTAATTTCCTGCGACGTGGTCTCCCAGCTTTCTAAGAATACTGGCAGTGTTTGTCAACAGTAGGCGTGTGTTCCAGCCAGCCCAAGCGTGTTGCATTCTTTTGCTCCATTCAAATTATTTTTTATTATGTGGATAATTGCAACCTTTCAGCAGAAGCTCAGAGCAGGAGTAGCACTTTGACAGGTGCCTACTTGCCTGTGAAATATTCTTCACGTCCTCATCCCTTTCTGAGGCAGGTATTCAGCTGTTGAAGTTTGCCAGCAAGCAGTTGATTTCTCAGCACCGGCGGAACCGCTAACGATGCTTGCTTTGGAGGATTTCAGAAATACATCTAGAGATTTGGTAAACCCTAGAGTATGGATTTTGATACATTTGGTGAAACCCCTGTGCAGTGAATGACTTAAAAAGTATGGCAGCTCTGGGGAGGTAAAACCACACTTTGCATTCTTTCCTTTGAAAGCCTATAGACTGGTTTGACATGTGCCATCACTTGAGATGGTCACTGTCAATGCTGCACTGTTCTTCCCCAGTTTCAGACCTATGCCTTGCCTGAGCAGACAGCCATCGGCACGAGCTGATCTCATTTTTCATTATTTATTAAACAGATATCAGACAGAGATAGCATTTGAAGGCAGAGCTTGGTGGAAATTCAGTGTAGGCAGAGGGCCTCTGAAAGAAAGGTGTCCAGGTTTGTCACCTGCTGATGGATGCACAGGTAAATGCCTGAAGGCTCTTGTGAACAGCCCTGAAGGCAGCAAAGCTTGTTCTGCCTACAAACCTGACAGACCATTGGAGATCCCTGTTAAATCTTCCTACATCAGTACCTGGACAAGCATAACACGCATCGCTGTAGCAGGACGGAGCGGGTGGAAAAAGATACAGTCCAAGGTATCATCACCAGCTACACCTTTGGCAAACCCTTTGTTACACCCACAAGTGCTAAGTTTTAGTGTTGAAATAAAGACCTGCAGTCTCACTGCTCCTACTTTTGCCGTATCAAGTACAAAAAGCTAATACTAGAATCCTAGAATCAAAGAGTCATTTTGGTTGAAGAGACCTTGAAGATCATTGGGTCCAACTGCTCCCCCAGCACTGCCAGGGCACCACTGCCCCCTGTCCCTCAGCACCACAGCTCCACGGCTTGGAAACCCCTCCAGGGATCACGGGGACTCCACCCCTGCCCTGGGCAGCCTGGCACAGCCCTGGACAGCCCTTCTGGGAAAGACATTTTTCACCGAATATCAAGTAATATTTGAGTTAATAGAAAACTCATGGAGAAGAAATACAACGTGGTGACATCAAGAGCGTGCACGTGGTCGGGGATTGATGATCTGAGGGCCGTGCTGTGGTTCTGGAGATGGCTTTTGCTCTTGCAGCCATCTCTGTGTCCTCCCTCCTTGTGCTCTCCCTGGTGGCAGCAGTGCTCAGCTCGTGCTAAGCCCTGCTTTGCATGCAGAGCTGCATCGCATGCCACAATCAATCACTTTTAGCCTTTCCCATTATTTCCCCGCGTTTGAATTATACATGGGGAGATGTAGGAGGAAAAAAAGGAGCAGGAACAAAAGGAGGCTTTCTGTTCTCAAGTGAAGCTTCCTTAAAAACCCTATCCATAATCTGTAAGAACCCATTAAGGTAAAGAAGTTGGTCATAAACAAGCAAAAACTGGCTCTTCCTCGTGCCTTAAGGCCTTTCTAACGGTGGCAGTGCCCGAGTTTCAGCACTTTCCTTACTTTTTGCTCCCTCTGTGCTCATCTTTTCCATCAGCTCTGGCATTACATGCTGCAGCCGTCATCTGCCGGTGGCTTGGGGCTATTTTTGGGAAGGTATTGGCCAGGGCTTCAGCTGCCTGTTGGATTCACTGATCTCACACAGGAGTTCCTCCCCCAAACTATGCTGTTTGCACTCAGCTGCCTGCCGGGAGGATGATTTCTGGAGTGACAGCTCTGCCCCAAAAAATAGTCTTTTGGCAGGGGGGGAGGTTTTGCATTTGCAGTTGGGCAAGGTTGGGTTTGACAGAGAGAACTGGAAGATACAGCTGGAACGTATGGATGGAAAAAGATACAGTCCAAGGTGACTTGGCCAGGCATTGGAAGACGATTAGCCCCTGAGTGTGATGAACCTGGCAAGGGGGAAAAGCCACCCTTGCTTGGGCCAGCCAGCCTCGATTCACAGCTCGGCACAGTCTGCATCAGCTGATTTTGTCTGTTGAATAGTGGAGGGGATGGGGATAAAGCCAGGATCTCAAGATCAAACCTCATCCCTACTTTTCCTCCTTCTCCCAGTGCAGGAGATGAAAGGGCTTTCTTGTGGCCTTTCAAGTATTTCAAGGGGCCTGTCAGAAAGATGGAGACAGGGTTTTTAGCAGGGCCTGTTGGGACAGGACAAGGGGGGATGGTTTGAAACTATAAGAGGGAGATTCAGACTGGAGAGAAGGAAGAAATTGTTGCTGCTGAGGGTGGGGAGAGCCTGTGGCAGGCTGCCCAGAGAGGTGGTGGCTGCCCCATCCCTGGCACCATTGCAGGGGAGGTTGCCCGGGGCTCTGAGCACCCTGCTCTAGCTGCAGATGGCCCTGCTCCCTGCAGGGGGGTTGGACCAGATGGCCTCGAAAGGTCCCTCCCAACCTAAAACATTCTATGATTTCTATGGAATAGCGGTAACAGGATCCCCATCTGAACACACACCACACTGCATGGTCACCTACAGACATCTGGTGCTTCCAGTGCTCCGGGAGCTCTTCCAAGCAGAAGAATCCAGGCTTTTCAGCCCGTTGCAAATGCTGCTGTCGCACTGAGCGCACAGACCACGCGTCAGCCCATGGATAGCGAAGGCTCGCAGGGAAGAGTCAGCAAGATTTCTCTTTGCCTCTCACGTACAGACCTTACCCTGAGTGCTTTTCCTTGTCCTGTTGCCACAGGGCTGCACGGGAGGCTTGACTGCTGCAGAACACCCCAGCCCATCCGCAGGGGAGACTGCACGCGTGGCTTCCCACACTCTAATTCACCTGGTGACACACAGAAATTTCCAACCAGAATAAAAGAAACCATTTTCAACATATTCCCACTTCCAGCATATTAAACCAGCTGAGTGGGATACGCGGGGGAAACTAAATACAGGAGCCGTGCCAAGGAAGCGACCGTTGGAAAAAGCGACCCTTTTTCTTACGCGCACGAAAGGAATCGCGTGGTGCTTGGAGAGCAGGGAGGTGGGAGCCCTCCCCGTTTCCATGGCGGTATCGATGAGGCAATGTCACAGCAGTCTGGAAGATGGAGAGCCTGCCCAAAAGGCTTTCTGTTTGTCAGTAGTTAACTTTGCTTACCTGATGCACAAAACTTCCTTCCAGCTCTGTTTTCTGCCAGGAAGACACTTTTGGGTATTTTTTTACATCTATAAGAATCCGTTTGTAAGTATATCCCAAATTACTGTATGGGATGGATATAATATGGCTAATCATAGAGCCAGAGAATTGTCAGGGTTGGAAGGGACCTCAAAGCTCACCCAGTTCCAACCCCCCTGCCATGGGCAGGGACACCTCCCACTAGAGCAGGTTGCTCACAGCCCCAGCCAGCCTGGGCTTAAAAACTGCCAAGGATGGGGCTTCCCCCACCTCTCTGGGCAACCTGTGCCAGTGTCTCACCACCCTCATGGGGAAGAAATTCTTCCTACTGTCCAACCTGAATCTCTATCTTCAATCCATTCCATGATGAATAGGATTGAGCTATTTTTACATACTCATTGACTACGCAGGGAAATGGGATCATCCTAAACAGAAATATGTTTCGAATATAAAATCTTGAAGTAGCACTGCATATAACCAGCTAGGAACAGTTTCCTGGTGGAAATTAAGCTACGATCTGCAAACAGTCTGATGTGATTTCTATCTATTTCTAACAACCTGATGTTTCGCCGGAGAGACCTTGTTGCTCTCTACAACTGCCTGAAAGGCCATTGTAGAGAAGTTGGTGCTGGTCTCTTCTCACGGGTAATTAGCACTACAACAAGAGAGTAAGGATTCAAGCTGCAGCAGGGTGGGTTTAGACAGGACAGAAGGGGAGAATTTTTCCCAGCAAGAGCAGTCAGACACTGGAACGGGCTGCCCAGGGAGGGGGTTGAGCCACCAGCCCTGGGTGTGTTTAGGGGTCCCTTAGACATGGTGCTGGGGGACGTGGGGAACGTTTTAGAGTAGGGCTAATGGTTGGACCCATGATCCCAAGGGGCTTTTCCAACCTGAATGATTCTATGATTCTTTTAAACCATTTGAAAAGAGAGAGTTCTTTTAAATTGAGGAGTTAAAAAAAAAATCACATTGGAACTATGAAGGAATTATGGAAACTTATATTTGCAGAATATTGATTGTTTTTTAGGGTTTGTGCTTTACAGAATTGACTGCTGCAGAAGAACTGTGTGAACTGGAGGAAGGGGCAGGTGCAGCTCAGCTGTAGGAAACCCAGTGCTGTGGGGATCCAGGACTGAATGCCTGGATGATGTGTAGGCTCTTGGGTCTCATTACCCTTTCAAGACAACTGAGGGCAAGGAAGTGGCTGCTGGAAAAACACACCCGTGTTTTTGGAAGCTCGTTCCATCTGCAGGTGGTTAGCCCAGGAATTTCCTGAAATCTTGTAATATTGGGGAGATTATAATGGCACTGTCTCTAACCTGACTGGTGTCTGCTACAAGCAAGTGTGTAGCTTTACAGATCCTCCAGTAACCTAGAAAAGAGGTGATGATGGGCACGCTTAGCTTGGCCTTTCACAGAATCTTGGATGAAGGCTCAGTGTGTTAGAGAAGCCGAAAATGCACGTGAGAAACGGCACCTTGGGTTTTGCACGGATCCCGCCCCAGTTACAGGTTGTTGGGATCACTTTTTGTCACTCTGTGGTTTTCGGTACCTGATTTGTCCCTCATTTTCTCTGTGGCCTCAGTGGGTTGGGAGCCTCGGAGCAAGGAAAGGGCTTCAACCCCTGCAGTTCCTGCAGTTCCTTTTGCTGCCGTAGCACGAATGAAACCCGAGCGTCTGCTGCTTGGTTTTATCGTTGTTTACCTTCTAGATAAGAGGTGGATAATTAGATTTCTTTTTATGGCTTTGGCTTAGAATTGGTGGGTCACTTGGAGGGCAGGCGGAGGGGGCGTTTCGTGATCTTGATGGCCTCACATCACCTCTCCTCCCTCCCCATCATTTTTTATCTCTATTCTTGGTGACTTGGAAGCAAGAGACTTCTGTATCCTCCCTCACGTGCTTATGGTGCTTTTCTTGCCTATTCCACAGGCTATAATCAAAGTTTTATTTGCATTGCCTGAGGGGTATGAGCAGAGCATGTCAAATAGATGCTCAGGAGAGCCATGGCTGGTCTCAACGGGAGGAGCTGGGGCAGCTGGGCACAGAGGACAGCTGTACAAGTAACAAAAACATCACCTCTCTGCCCTTTCTGGACTCTTACTGTTTAGGATTTAAAGTTCCTGTAAGGCAAGTGCAAACGCATGGGCTGTAAATGAGAAAGAAGCTGCAGGTCGTGTGAGTTGCTAGTGGAGAGTAAATCTAAATCTGTATTTTTGTTTATCCCACTTTTTGCGCTGTTCCGAGTGACTCTGTTTCCTTCTGCAGATTAGTGAGGCTAGAAAATACTAATTCTTCCTTAATTCTTGTCTGAATTCGAGCTTGAGCACTGCTGAGCATGAGGAGGAATGTCTTTGGTGTGAGGGTGGTGGAGCCTGTGCCAGGCTGCCCAGAGAGGCTGTGGAGTCTCCTTCTCTGGAGAGATTCCCACCCCGGCTGGACCCTGCGCTGCTGGGCCCCTGCTCTGGGTGCCCCTGCTGGATGGAGCAGGGGTGGATGAGATGATCTCCAGAGGGCCCTGCCAACCCTCACCATGCTGGGATTCTGTAAAACAGGGAAGCAATGGTTAAAAATCTCGTTTCTTGGTTATGTCTGAGAAAGAGCCACAGAGCTCCTGGTGTCCCCAGGATTTCTTGACATCACATGTGAAGCACGAGCTCTCCAGCAGCTGCAGGGGTGAGCTGGATCGTGCCTGGGCTCTGTAATGCCCTTTAAAGTATTAATCAGGTCTTGTTTGCACTCCGGTGCCTTTTCCTCCTTTCAATAAAGCAATTATCTAAAAACTGGTAGGGCCTGTGCTGCCTTGACTTTTACAAGGTGCCTTGTCTGATACTAAAATACAGCACCAATAATCTTGCCTGGCTTAAAGAACACCCAAACAAAACAACTCCCCTATCTTTGCAGCCAGTATAGCACAGGTTTTAAATTTTCTGGTGGTTTTCTTTGTAAAGTGCTCAGCAGGGTATTATTCAGGGAGCAGCATCGAGGGACTAACATAACATGTGTTCTCCATTCCGGACCCTTTATGGTGGGAATTTTCCATTGTGCCATCGCATTAAATCTGAGGCAGCTGACAAGAGGACGACGTTTTCTAGCTCTACACAAGGTTAAATGACTGAAATAAAAATAGATGGAAAAGAAAACAAAGTAAAAGAAGTTTGCTTTCTCATGTAATGGCAAGCAGGAGCGTGAGATCAGGGACTTAGCGAGAGCCCAGCCATCAGTCAGAGGCCATGAAACAACCTCCTAAATCACTTTGGAAATTACCTTCTCTTTCAGATGCTCCTTCTCTTCCATTCACAGGCATCACACACCCGAGAAGGCTGTGTCCAGAGTTATCATTTGTGTATAAATTGTGGTGATAAGGACTATATTTGCAAAGTGTTTTACTTGCTAAGCTCCTGGGCTGCAGGGTTTGCAGTGTTTTCCTTACTAGGAAAGGAATGATTTTTACTGCTGCCCGGGAGGAGAAACGCTGGCTGCTGTCAGGGGAAGGGTGCAGAGCAGCAGGGTGGGTTTGTACACAAGCAGGGACAACGGAGACCCCCTTAGCAGGTTGGTGCCTAGGCCCTGCAGATGGTGAGCACGGTGCTGCTTGAGTGTTGGCCAAGGAAAGCTTCGTAAATAACAGCAAGGAAAGGTGCCATTTATTGCTGTAATTTTCTCACTGCGTAATAAAGCAGAGCTTTGTGCATTTGCAGAGTTAACAGCTTTGGTTCAGGTAGGGAATGTGGTGACCTCCAATGCTAAATCCCCTTTCCTTCTGCCTAACTGACCAGGTTTCTACCCTGGTTCCGATGTTCTTGGCTTTGTGGTTTGGATACTGGTATTTTCACGACAGAGTCCTCCGGGGTTAGCACAGGTCTGTTCACCAGGGAGCTAAAGCTGGACACCTGCATCCAGCCAGCACCTGCCCCTTTCCACACAACCTTCTTCCCACCCTTCAGTGCACCTTCTTTAGCCCTCAGAGAAGGTATTTCTTGAGGAGGCAGCTCATCTTGCTGGAGTGATCCCAATCATGGGCTTCTCTGCACGTCCTGTTGCTGGGTGAGCCGTGAAGTTGTGCAGTGAGCAGGGGGAACTACATCCATTGGCCTCTGGAATGTGTCAGTCAACTGAAAAAAAAGCTACGTTTCTAGATTCCTGTCTCGTGAAAAAGTATCTCTAGTTTAGAGCCTTGCAAGAGAGACCATTGAGTTAAAAATAAATCTCCAGGACACAGTGCATCTGACCACAAATTGTTTATTACTGACTATTTTATTTATCCCAGTCATGGGATCTTCAACTACTGACGTGGGAACGGCCGAACATCGTTTTGAACTCTGGTTTGGACAGCAACGTGACAAGGAGCAGCCATGAGAATTCAGCTTGAAGACCACAGAGCATAGACTTAAACCCTAATATAGCTCCCAAGCATAGCCATAAACCTTAATATATCTCCCCAGGAGCAAAAGCAGGGGTCAGGATGTCACTGATGGCAGTGCTGGAACGCTCTGGTTTGCATTCAACCGTACAAGCAGAGATGCGTTGCTTTGTGGTTGAGTTTCATCACCAGGACCCTTCGTCGGGCAGACTGACCCCAAGTGCTTCTTCCAGAGCACCTCGGCTGTGGATCCACCTTCTTTTTGAACAAATCATCAGATATAAATTAACTCCAGAGGTGAAAACTCAATCGTGTGCTTCTCTGGAAAAGAAAGCAGCTGTTAAGTTCATTTTATTTACTGCTGTAGTAACTTTTGTACCAACTCTAGCAGAGCTGTGCAATCTGAGTACCAGGCACTGTCCCGTTAGTGTTTCTTAGCCTATATCTAAGAAAATTACTTAAAATCTTTTGATTCTAGAGCACTAGTGAAATTGTGACATCTGGTTGAAGGCCCATGCAAGAATCATTTGCAATAGCTGGAGTTTTTATGAATGCAGCTCGTGTTGGCTGGCAGGGGAAAATACAGAAAGGGAATGGGCTTCGTGGGCTCTGTTTTGCTCAATATTCATTCCATGTAAACAGGGAAGATGAAAACTATCATGTTTGCATTTCAAAAGCAGACAAGTTTACCCATATTTTCCTGCCACTTTAGACAGAAAATATCAGACCTGTTGGGTACGGTGGTCAATGAATAATTACATTTTCTGCCCACTTAAAGGTTAAAGTAATTAAAAATGCCAAATATTTTCCTCTTTTCAATAAAAATAGCAAACAAACCCTGACTGCAATTCTTGATGGGGCGAGGGGAGAGAGCTCTGGTTTACCCACGCACAGCCCAGTGCAGCAGTTCCAGTTCATGGAAGCTGGGACTAATTCGTGCTGTCCCCTCGTCGCTTGCCGTGGCCCCTGGGAGAAGCTGGCTCTCGGGTGGAGACTGGAGCACACACCTCCTGCATCAGCCTCTCTCTGCCCTTATAAAGAGGAAGAACATTTTCCTCCTAATCATATATATATATACACACACACCTTCCATATGTTTCTTTTGATTCCCATTTCCTTGTGTTTTCTCCAGGTACCACGTGTCTGATCGCGCTGTTGTCGGATAAAGAACTGACAGTGGCCAACGTCGGAGACTCGCGAGGAGTCCTTTGTGACAAGGATGGGAACGCCATCCCCCTGTCACACGATCACAAGCCCTACCAGCTGAAAGAGAGGAAGAGGATTAAAAGAGCTGGTGAGTCATAAGGTTTTTGCTTTGGCTGGAAGGTTCCACTTTTTTCTCCTCTGTCAATAATATAGACTTTTCCCCTGAGAGAGACTGAAAAGTACTAGGCTGAGGCATCAGCAGATAAAATCTTCCATTATTAATACAGCACTTTTTAGTGGGATGCCACAGTGCAGACAGAGAAATGGAAGCAGATTGACCTATCCCTTAACAAGCCAGTGTTGGGGTAGGAAGAGCAGCTTCATCTTCACCAGCCGATTGACCATCCCGGCCAGTTCCCTTGTGATCTCTGCAGGGAGCAAAGGAACAAACGGGAGGAGCAGCATCACAGGCTCCTTCACGCCAAACCCTATCAGCAGCCTTCACATGAGAGGCTGAGTCTGAAGTCAAGTGAGGTTTAGCTCCTCAAATAGGCAGGTTGTGAATGTAATTCATCTAGGATATTTTTTTGTTCTCACATAGTGACTGCTAGTGAGCACAAACATGGACGTTGTAGCAGGGATATGGGGGAAGAATAGAGGAAGCTGCAATAAATCTTTCTAGCTTTCAGCACTTGTCAGATTAGTGACCTCCTGAGCTAGAAGGGACACTTGGATCCTGAAGTTTAACAGCCGATTCCTCACGAATACATCAGAGTCTCTTCTGAACCCGTTTTGAACCCACAGCAGCCTGCAGCAACAAATTACTTGATGAAGAAAGCAAGCTCCTCTCGTTTGCGTTCAACAAACCGATGAGCATTGCCTCTCTGCCCCCAAGTCTTCATCTGTAAAGTGGAAATAGCAAGTTTTTCCCGGAGTATTTTTGAAATCTCCAGATTATCAATACCCTCACAGCAGCAGAAACTCCCATTCGCGTGCAGCATGCGTCTTTTTATCGCCGAGGAGGAGTTAAGAGCAGTGGAGATCCTTCCTGCTGCCAGACAGAGAGCTGAGATCACCTCTCACGTGGAATGAACTCCATCCCTCTCTTTTCCCCACTCCCAGCAACCATGCACAAAGTCTTAGTATTTCCACTTAGTATTTCTGGCGCTGAAGCCCCAGAAGCCACCGCTGAGGTTTCTCCTGGGAGTCGCAGCAGCGCAGCGGGAGGTCACTGGTACCCAAACCTGCAGCCACGTGCCGAGAGGAGAGGCAGCAGCAAAGAGACTGGGGCAGGACTCTCCGTTCTGAGCCGAGGTGCCTCGTGCCATGGAATCACCTGCTCTGCAGCGTGGCCGTGCAGCCAAAAGCAGCGGTGACAGGGGCTGGGTCGTGACGGGCTGTTATTTTCAGAAGAGGTTGGCAAGAGGCTGCGGTGCCACTCGTCTCGCAGCTGGATGAGATCGGGGTCCCACTGCTCTGCCCCGTTCCCGTGGGATGGGTGAAGGCACATCCTGTGATACAGGGATACTCGTTTTCCCATAAAACACGCGGAATCTCCTGATCCGGAGCTGGAGCCGTGTGTGTGGCACCGGCAGAAGGCAGTGGCCTTGGAACAACTGTGGGTTTGGCTGCTGAAGAGACACTCGCTTGGAGAGCCACAGAATGACTGACATGGGTAGAAATTTAAGTCATTCACCTCGAACATAATCCTCTGAGCTCAGCTCTCGCTAACATGCAAAATGTCTGTTCAGGTGCCAGAAAAGCTTCTCTTGCTTCAGTGCCTTTTCTTCTCCAGTAACAGCCAGCGCTGCAGAATATTTGCTTTTCCAGGAGCACCGCTGTGTGTTCTCCGTGGATGGCTTTAGAAAAGAAAATATTAAGAAATGCCAGCAGCCACTTCAGCAAACCACAGGAATTCAGCTTGTGCCACAGGCAGTTCCAGGCACCACGTGAGAACGGCACCGAAAAATCACTTCTTACACCTGAGTGTGAGCTGCAAAGACCCGGGGAGTCACGCCGTAGCATCAGCCAGCTCCTTCTCCACTGCAGCAGTGGTCACAGGCACTGCCCTCCTTGAGCTGTGTGGAAACTACCTACATAAAACTGCCTCTTCTTAATAGCATTTGCCTCCCTCTGTCATTCCAATCCGTACACACAACTACACACCACTTACCAGAGTCTTAATCGCTGATGTAAACCCCCCTGGGCTGGTGAGTAGGTGGATGTGGAACATTCAGCACCCTCGGAACCTACAGCAGCAGCTGGGTAAGGTGGGTTTGACAGGACATCTGAAGAGGAGTTGCTCACCAGTCCCTTCTGCTTTCGCAGCTATGAAAGGAAACATCTTGTTTACCCTGAAGAGAAGGAGGCGGAGGGGAGACCTTGCTCTCAACAACTCCCTGACAGGAGGCTGGAGCCAGGGGGGTCGGGCTCTTCTCCCAAGGAACAAGGGCCAGGACAAGAGGAAACAGCCTCAAGTTGCTCCAGGGAAGGTTTAGGTTGCACAAGAGGAACAATTTCTTCCCCTGGAGGGTTGTCCAGGGCTGTGCCAGGCTGCCCAGGGCAGGGGTGGAGTCCCCGTGACCCCTGGAGGGGTTTCCAAGCTGTGGAGTTGTGGTGCTGAGGGACAGGGGGCAGTGGTGCCCTGGCAGTGCTGGGGGAACGGTTGGACTCAATGATCTTAAATTTCTCTTCCAAGCAAAATAATTCTGTAATTCTATGATTTTATCTTCATAATGGAGACTCCATTAGCAGTATTAATGAAAACACCCAGCTAAAAAGTTCTGTTTCTGCTGGTTTTAACACAAACCAAATTTCAGGCATTAGACAGCAATGAATCATTACATGCAACGTAGTTTCACCTGAAAGCAGGAGGAATTTGCAGATGAGATCAGCCCAGCCAGAAATGGAAAAGCTACTGTGAGATTTAGGTGACTGACAAATAGCACAGATGCTGAAGTGCGGAGCTGAACACATTCCGATAATGACAAAGAACAAAGGCATTTGTAAGAACACCAAAGCAGACAGCTCGCAGATAGAAAAGACAACCATTCTCCTAATTTTGTCATACATTTTAATGTTCCACTTCTGCAAATTATTTGTCCTCGAGTGACTTCTCATGTTAAGATGATGGGAATATTGCTGTGAACAGTGCAGTGGTGTCAGAGTCAGCGATTTCAGGGCGAAACATCCCTCACCGTAAGCAACCCCTAGATAAAATAGCATCTTTTCAACTAGAAGCAGTTTTACTCCTGGTGAGGGTAAAATCAGTCAGATCCCACAGCGCAGTTTTCTGACTTGAAGGAAAGTTCCGTGACTGGTTTGTTCACAGCAGGTTTTTGGTCCCTTTTGACACAGCTCATTGAAGGCAGCTCGACAGAAGAGCCTAGACATGGTTTTGCACTTGCTTCTTTGCTTGATGCCCTCAAGTGAGATGCGAGTCCTACTGCAGGGTGTTTTCGGTGTCATCTCCTTCATAGATCTTCTGGAATGGGGAAAAGGTGAACTACGCAGGAAAAGGAGATGTTTAGTAGCCCAAGAATACTAAGATATGCTTTCCATATGTTTGCCTTACCATTGCCATGAGGCTTTCTGAGTTATGTAGTACAGGAATGAATACTTGAGTTCAATCCGGTGTCGGTCTCTCTGGGGCCATAGAGAGGATGAAGCTGCCTCGGTTGGAAGCAGAACCATTCCCCACTCTCTGCTTCAGCGCTGTCACCAGCACTAACGACCACAGTCCAGCTCTCCGAGATTTACTTAAGGCATCTTCTGGGGTTTTTTGAGGTCTGTAACATCTGTAAACTCCAGGATACAGCAGGATGCGTTTTCGGGTGGGTCTGGCAGGAAGCCAGAGAAATGCTTGATCTTTAACAAGAACTGCTTTAAGTGTTGGTGTTTCTCTCCAGGTGGTTTTATCAGCTTTAACGGCTCCTGGCGCGTTCAGGGCATCCTGGCCATGTCCCGCTCCTTGGGAGATTACCCTCTGAAGAACCTGAACGTTGTCATTCCCGACCCCGATATTCTTACTTTTGACCTGGACAAACTGCAACCGGAGTTCATGATCCTGGCGTCGGATGGTCTGTGGGATGCTTTCAGCAACGAGGAAGCCGTCCGATTCATCAAGGAACGCTTGGATGAGCCACACTTCGGTGCAAAGAGTATAGTTCTACAGTCCTTTTACAGAGGGTGTCCTGATAATATCACAGTGATGGTGGTGAAGTTCAGGAATAGCAGCAAAACAGACGAACAGTAATGACCGGTGGCTCTCTGCCTCGCTCCGAACTTAAACCAGACTCTTAACATTTTAAACGTAGTAGAAAGCTCTAGTAAATACCGTTAAGATTCTACACAAAAGGAACAGATCCCTCTGGGCTTTGTTCTTTGCTTAACAAAAGGAGCAATACAACAAATGCGTTCGGCGTGATGATAAGAATGAAGTTTGCTCACGTGTACCCGTCTCCTGTGCCCTTGCTGCTCCTTAGAAACTGCCCGTAATCTCCCAGCGCAGGATTCTCTTCACAAACCCTCCGTAGGCTTTCCGTTTGATCCCTTCCCTCCCGTTGCTGCTAGGCCAGGGGCCGTGGAGGTGCACGGCAGGGGCAGGGCAGCGCTGCCGCTGAAGGGCGAGCGGCAGGGAGAGGACGCTGCTTTCCACTCGGAGGTGTGACTCTTTGGAACGATGCTCTCACATTTCTCATCTCTTTTCTTTTTCCATCTGCAGTGATGTGGTTGTATAGGAAAAGGTTTGCTGATATGGAGGAGGAAGAGGAGCCAGCTCTTAGCCTGCTACTGCAGAACTGGCTCCCTTGCTTTGTTTAACCCCTCCTGCCCCCTTAATAAATCTCTGCCAAGCATGTGATTAGGTACAGCTACTGAATTACCTGAAGCCACATGTTTATTCACTCTGTGCATTACTCTACTAACATTTCTTCTATGCCATATCGTATTCGAAGCAACTAACGTTAAACTCCAGCAAAATACTCTGAGGTCTGACACCTTCTGTATCAAAAACCCGCTCTGTTGTGATTGAAGAATGTCTGCCATTCGCTGCGACTCACCCTCAATGTCAGCTTCTTGGCATGGACTTTTCACAGGCATGTAAAGAAGGTAATGTGAGATACAGTTAATTTCGTTAGTGACTGGAAAACTAAGCAAGCCAAGGCACTCCTTAGAGCTACCTAGGTGGAAGTCAAGCCCATTAAAGGCTTCTGTGTACCACCGCAGATCAATTTGTGGTGTTAATCCCAGGGAAGGCTGCTTCAGAACTGCTTCTTGGTACCATCTATAAACACCAGGCAGCATTGTTGTACTGTAGAGATGACAGCTCGTGTTAAATCTAGAGAACAAACCAACAGCAAGTTTAGATCTAACTTGCAGTATTTAATAGCATTCTGGAAGCTGTGACTACTGTAAATTGCAATAAGGGCAGTCTGAGTTTGCTCTCCTCGTGATAACTTTGCTGGCTGCTTCGATGGAGAGGAGGTGGCAGCAGCAGAGTGCCAGGGACAGGGCTTGGGTTGGAGGTCAGTGTTTGGGTGGCTCCGTTACCTACAGGTATCATGTCCTACAACAACCCTTGGCATTCCCTCTCTGTGATAAGACACTGAAGTCTCTTCTCTTCAAGGTGATGGAGGTTGTCATTATTTGAGTCCTGAGGTGAATCTGGGCTATGAGGCATTAACTACCTTTGTTTCTTGGGTAAAGATACATGATTGCTTAGTTAAAAGCTGCCTGTTTCTTGTCATCCACCCCTGGCACTTCTGGGCAAGTGGTTTTCTGGTCCCTAAGTGCCAAGCTGTGTTGTGGCTGCACCGAGGGGCCTGGGTCTCTGAAGACAAAAATGAAAGAGCATAAATTTCTGCTCAAGAAGGAATTCCTGTCTTAGTCTTTTTGGGTTTGTTCCTAGGTTCTCTCTCCCCCAGCAAACTGCCCCCTTTAGCTTGTTTGGAGATATTGCTCCTCTTAATTGGATCTGTTGCCATTCCCGGTGCTGTTCCCATTGTGTCCATATCCTTCAGCAGCCCCTTGGCTCTGGGGAACAGACAAGTGAAAAGCAGATGTATGAAAGGGTCCGGCCTCCTCTGAAACCAGCAGGCACCCATCCTGCACAGGTTCTTCCCCAGGGGATGGAAGGTTTTGGACTTTTAAAATCTCTTGAAGGGTGCATTGACTGAATTTGAACTGCAGCTGCACAGTTAAATGGAGCGGCTAACAGGAAATGTTAATAATTGCAAAGCGCCTCGGTTATTTTATTTTGAAAAGGTGTTGGAGGTCAGAACGCTGTGAAATGAAAACCTTGAGTGATATTTTCAGGGGAGTGCTTAATCATGTCCTCAGCAGTGCTACAGCAGCAGTATTGGAACTGTGCTCCAGGCAGAGCGCGGGGCGTTTGCCTTTCCTTTCCCCTTCACAGATGATGTTTCCGTGGTACCGGCTTGTCCTCGTAGGACACTGCCTGGTGTTGGTCCAGACAGCTGCTCAGGGAAAAGAGGCATTAAACCCAGCAGCGTAGAGAACCCTAAAGCAGAGGGATCCTTGTAGAACAGAGACATCACTGCTCATCCTCCACAGGCATCGGAGCAGCTGGAACTGGAACGATGGTCAGCTCCAAAAGAAAGTCATCATAAACTAATACCACTTGAGAGAGAAGGTTGTGGCTGCCGCTAAGGCTCCTGCAGCTCACACGCTGCAGGTTAGCGAGCGTGGCCGAGGGACACCTGACCTTCTCCTGAGCACAGCTCACTGGCTGCCCGCTCGGGCACTCCAGGGAGGCAGGAGGAGGAGGTGGCAGGAATCGGTGCTCGCAGACTCCTGACGCAGCCGTGAGGAAGCAGTGGGAGTGGGGCTGGCTCCAGGAGGAAGCCACGCTCCCAGGGTTTCAGGAAACGGGTAGTGTGTGCAGTACAGAACTGGTCTGCAGACTGGTCTGGGTGTTTATTCCAGGACTGATTTACTCTGTTGCCCCCAGGCCCAGACAGTCAGTTACCGAGTCAGCCCTAGTTCAACCTTCATGTGTCTGCAATTGCAACAAGTTGCTTTAGCATCAGTTTTCTCTGCCACACTCCCACCTTTCTAGTAGACCTTTCCCAGCCAAAGACATTCCTGCCAGTGATCTCTGGTAAGGTCGATGACTTTTGGTTTTATTACTTTTAAAAGTTACAGCTAATTTAGGTTTGAAGATGGACTGATGGGGATGAGCAGCTTTGTGCAGTCTTCCACACACCCGTGCGATGCCTACCTGTGCCACCTGCTGGATGCCTTCTGAGAAGCCTTTCATCCAGATCTAGACATCGATGGCTTCCCAGTTGTGTTGATTTGTGCCAAATTCTGTCACGATACGCACAGCTGTTGGGCGACAAGATTAACATACATATTGCTTACGTAACCTTAACGATCTAGGGTCTGACCCTCCATGCCTTAATAAGATAACCTTCATCTGGGAAGGGTTGGCAGACACCGTAGCCAGAAATACCCCCAGGTAGGCTCAAGTAGTGGGGCAGAATGTGCTGCAGGGGCAGAGAGCAGTCCTTGCAGCGCTGTCCTGGGGGCTGCTTTCCTCTCCAGAAACAAAGGGTGAGGCATTTTGGTTAAAGCGACTCAGGCAGATCTGAGAGAGCCTGAATTCCCGCGGGATGCCTTTCTGGAACTTTGCTGTTGTGTAAGGCAGAGTAGCTCCATCGCTGACAGCTCTTCATCGAGTAGTGATGGTTTCTAACGGCAGGAAAGTGGTAGGTTAAGTTGCTGCTGAAGAGCATCTTTCAAATAGTCCGGTATGAAAAAGTGTCCCTTGTAAGGAGCCAGCTGATCCAGCTTTTCAAAGAAGGTGGGCTCTTCCCAGCGCTACACGTGAACAGCTTAACTCACCTAGCACATTTTAAAGATGCTACCACTTGGCTTTTCATTCTGGTTATCGATACCATTTAGTTTAGCATCAGATTTAGTTTAGCATTAGATAGCCTAGTAGGGTTCTGCTCCTATAACCCAAGGGCTCCAGCCTGCAGGGTTGGGAGCTGCTGGTCCAGTTACGGGGGTCCCCAGTCGAGGCTGAGCAGCCTGGTTAAGCTGGGGTCGCAGCTCTGACTAGTGTCTGGGCTGGCCCAGGCACGGCAACCGAGGGATAGCCCTGAAAATTAACGGCTGCTCTCTTAGGCCGGGATGAAAACGCGTGCGATTCGAAGGCCCCGTTGTCCCCTGCGCAGCAGATCTCTGTGAGCTCGCCGAGATTCCTTCTCTCCAGCTGGATTTCCCAGCAGGGTTTGAAGCAGCGAGTGCTGAGCCAGGAGGGACGTGGCTCCTACGTGTCGATGCCACCTTTAGCCAAGAATCACGGCACGGCAGCGTTTCAGAGATTAGACTTTCAGTCCTGCTAGAGAAAGGGGCTTTAGGATTATTGGAAACCCGATCTGTAAATAGAAGGGGGTGGGTTTGGTTTGATTTTCCGATTTTAGGCTTCTTTTACAGTTTTAGGTTTCTTTACGACACGGACTCAGAAAAACCCCACCACCAAACCCAACCATCTGCTCTGACTCATGTGAACTCTTGATGTCTCTCCTGCCTCCATGGAGTGCTTGCACTTGGATGTGCTTCACAGCTTAATACGTAACATCGTTAACACCTGGCAAGCTTTATTAACGTCACCGTGACTGCAGAAACCTGCAGATCTCTTCCCCTTCCACCTCTGTCCTCAGCAAACTGCAAAGTACTTCATAAATGACCAAAATGGTGCAAATGAGGCTGCTCAGACAGAAATCAATGAAAATTTGAACAGGGAGCAAAGCTCTGCCTCCTGAACATCTTCAACACAGCCCACATAACCGAGAGACGTGAGGCAGGAGTTCAGTGTCACAGCTCGCTACCCTTCCATCAGTTTCTAGTTAGAATTTGAAAGAAAAAATGAGAAAATTACATTATTTCTTGATCATCCTGGCAGTTGTGAGTTACTTGGAATGAACCTGCACAGAAAAGCTTTCGTAGCAACTAGAAAACCTAGGACAAAACTTGGGAAAATATCCCAAACTGACCATGTCCTGTTTACACCGGGCTGATCCTAGAGAATTACACCTCAGAATCTGCAGCGTGTACTATTTCATGGTTTATTTGAGCTCATTTGTTCTAGCATGCGCACAAAACAGTTCATGATTCTGAAATCAGGCAGCACGGGCTTGAAATTTTAGGCTGTAAACCCCTTTTGTGTTCCACCCAGCAGCAGCTCCCCAACAGTTTTAACCAGTGGATCAGCATTAGGCTTTTCTGGGCAGAAAGCCCCACAATTTTCATATCAAAAGCATAAGTGCTTGGAATTCTGATTTAATTTGGCTTTCTGTACCACTTGCCTAGAAGAGAAAAAGAATTGTAGGGTTTGGGAAAATCTTAGCCTGTGGTTTAGGCTTTATTTTTAGTACAGTGTTGTAGGCAGATGCAATAAAATCTGGTCCTGCCTCTGACTTCACGCTTGTCTTAGTTCATAGGCTTAAGCTTTCCTTTCCCCTCCCGCGTGGAGGTAAAAAACTTCCCTGACATTTGCTTTAAGCAGAAACATCAGCTTAGTTATGAAGTTTTATGCTCTTTTAAGCAATAATAATGTCAGACTCAAACACAACCCAGATTTGAAGAGAGATTTATAAAAAAAAAAAAAACAACCAAAAAACCAGGAGCAGGAATATTTGCCAAGGTGTATTTTTGCAGAATGGATGCTGCTTTAGGTGACAGTTCCAGCTGGTACCAACAGATCGCTGCGGACAAACCCGTGGCGGCGAAGCCTTGGCGATGCTCGGCGTTGCAATTTGGGGCACAAACGCAAGAAGGAACTGGCTTGGTGATGGTTGTGTTTTTCTTCTCCATCATCAGTGTTTCTGACTCTGGCAGCAGCTTTATCTATCCCGTTTCTGGAGGCTGCAGAGTCTTTTGTAATCCCATTTATTTTCGAAAAAGCAATACAAGCTGTGCTGTAGTATCGGTGGTGTTGTGACAAATAAGTTATTTCTAAACATTTTTCGTGGCAGGCTTACAAAAAAAAGAACAAAAAAGGAGGGTTTTTTTTTAAGCTGTATAAACAAAGAACACATCAGACATTTCTCACAGCTCTCGGGATCTGACCACAGTACAGGAATCAAGGAACAGATCCTAAACCCACAGGAACAGTTGTAGTTTTATCTGTTTCCAGAAATGCAACAGCATCCTTCCCACAGTTCGGCAATACTGCGTCTTTAGTGACTTAGTTTAACAAAATAATCTATTTTTGAAAACCTTTGACCTTCTTAACATACATTCTTAGAATACTGACATCTGAAATCCTTGTTTAGAGAGTGTTCTCCCCAAGACCTCATTTTTATAGCTAAAAAAGTAACACGTCATTGAAAACACAGCAAGATTCAATACTGACCATAACCACAACGTAACAAAACCCCCATGAAACCTCAAGCTCGGTACTAGAGGTTTCTGCAACTCTTCTAATTTGTCTCTAAGAGACTATCTGAAAGACAGCCAAATGTAAATACGTCACCCCATCGTAGCTGTAGCAGAGAGAAGGTGGCAGTGCTCTGTCATTCCCGGTGTACAGGATGTGTAGCGATAGTAGCGTCCCTGTGGTGTGGGTGTGTCGAGAATCATTACGTTAACGCGACTGCAAATGCTGTATCGTTGTCTATTAGAAGTGTAAACTACTGAAAACTTGGCCTTGCTGATATGAATAAAGTGATTAAAATACCTGTCTTTACAGATACGGTAGTTTGTCCTCCTTAAGAAATATGGATCTTAAATTTACTTCTTTTCGTTTTAAAACTTGAAGACAGACAATTATTGGAGAAGCAAAATCACAAGAGAAAAGCATCTGTTCTAACCTCCCCTGGTGGTTCCAGAACAGCCAGGAGGCATCACTACACACGGGTGTACATACGTGGGTTTCCATTATCCCGACGTATGAGGGATCTCATAACTAACCTGCAGGTGAACTCCACTGCCCGCAGCCCTCCGGCAGCGCGCGGACACGCTCAGAGACACCACAGCCATTGCATTCTATCCGTGCAGAGCTACAGCTAGACACACACCCAGAGACACGTGCAGAGAGTGCAGCGTGTTCTCAGAATTTCCCATCGACTCCCGCAGACCCCACAAGATCCACGCACTCGGAACGGTGAGGGAGGTGACAGCTTTCAGTAAGGGGTGACACTCGCAGAGGTGATACGTGGAAAGAAGGTCACTGGCAGTTGCACGCTGGGCAGAGAAGAGATACTTGAGATTGGCAAAGGATGATGCAAAGTTGCAAAAAAACAATTTAAAAAATGCCTGTAGGAATCTGGGAAGCATTTCCAAAGCTGGTTTTGTGGCATGGACATTATTCCTCAGTGACATTTTGTGCAGTCCAGAAGTTTCAGGCAGAAATGCCATGGTTACAGCAGACCATGTGGATAAGCATCAGGACAGTGTATTCCAAAGCATCCCGCATTCGCAGAGTACAGATGTGGAAAAGTGCTTTGGGAATTCCTAATACTTACTTTTATTGAACAATATTCATTAGTCCCAAAGAAACGCTGCCTCGGCAGTTTCACCCTGGCAGCACAGCCCTCCAACAGTCGATGTCAGCTCTACAGATCCATTTTTGGTTTGTGTTGAGTATTTTTATACTGAACAGGTTGAAGTTTATATATTAAAACAGAATCAAAGGCAAGTAACGGAAGTGTTTGACGACAGCTCCTGCCAGAACCCGATGATTTCACTGGCTGTGACACCGTGTACTGCAATCAAATTCCTGTACTTACAGGTATCAAAATTAATTTTATTAAGAAAGAATTGTTGTTTATCAGCTGGAATGCTGATGTTCACCCTAAGTATATTTAAACAAATCCCAACATAAACATCCTCAAACTTAATAGGTTTGATGTGACCCATCAGCTCATAAATCCTCACAGCCAGTTTTGTATCCACTATATAACCCATCCCGCTGCAGTACGGGGGGTAGAGCCTGAAGGGATATTCATCGTAGGAGATGTATCTCTTCTTGTAAAAGCCTCTGTAGGCAAAGTTGTCTATAAGAGGATAACCAGTAAAAACATCTTCTGAGGAATTCAGCTTCAGAAGGTGTTTGACCAAGTTAGCGGTGTTGACGAAGACATCGGCGTCGGTCTTCATGAGGAATCGGGCGTTGGAGCAGAACTCGGCGACCCACCTGAACGCCATGATCGTTTTCAAGGTGAGGTTGTCATAAGTGTCTAGAAAATTCTGGCGAATGATGTCACCGTAGAGGATGCTTTCGTCTTCTACCGACAGTGCTGCAGCGTTGTCCTCTCTGTGAGTGTCCTCGCCCAGTAAGAACAGGGTTAGGATTCGATGTCCCCACCAGAAGTTCTGAGATGCCCACGTTATCCTGATGGCCTGTCTGGACCTCACGTCCTTAGGGTGTGAAGCCACCAAGATGACCAGAAACGGATTTATCTCGTTGCATGTCAGGCCCTCCCGCAGCGTGAAGAGGTAGCGTTGCTTGTAAATCGGCTCATATTCATAGAAATACATCGCATTCGTATGCTCGCTCACGGCGTTGGGAGAAAAAATCACATACCACATTGTCAGGACAGAAAATAGAAGGAGAAACAAAAAAATCCATCTCGGTGTCCTCGTATACATGACACTGACTGGAACCAGGCAGGAACAAATCTGCAGGAGTGAGTCAGTGACCTTCATAATCCTCACCACAACTCCTAAAGCATGTTGCTTGCTGAAAAAGAAATGAAAAAGTAGTATTTGGGTTGCTGTTCTACAACATTCCTGTCCCTGCTGAATTCCTGACCGCGTCCCAGGAATGAGCAGGAGCTTACCACCGACCGAGCTGCTGCTGAGCAGGGTATGGCCTGGAACCCCACCGTGGAAATCTCCCCTACACAAACCCCATCTCTATAGAAGATCACAGGGCAGGGACTGTGATCCCAGAGATCTCGGCACGACATCTTCGGCTCCGTTAACTCTCACGGAAGGAACACCCTGCACAACCTCTGATGGCTTCTCCCACCGCGACAGGTATGGAATTATTGAGTGCACATAGAATCAGAGAATTGTCAGGGTTGGAAGGGACCTTAAAGCTCATCCAGTTCCAACCCCCCTGCATGGGCAGGGACACCTCCCACTAGAGCAGGTTGCTCACAGCCCTGTCCAACCTGGTCTTGAACACTTCCAGGGATGGAGCATCCACAGCTTCTCTTGTAATAGTTAAAATAACCAAAGGACAGTCCCATTTAAAAACTAAAAGATGCCGTGTTAATGTTAGACGTATAGAAAAATAAATCCTTGCATTTTAAAAGCTACCTTTAAAAATAGGTAGCTATTTTTAGATACTTTTATATTGCCAAATGATTGCAGCTGAAGTAATTTGGAAATGACTGTTCCTGGCTTCTTTTCTGCAGGTGGCTCAGCAGCAGGAGGAAGGAACTAAAGTTACTTTTGCAACATCCTGGGCTATGATGATCGAATGCAGTAATAGTTTTGATGTCATTTTAAATGGCCTGTAACAGTGCCTTGCTCTCACTTCAAACTGCCCAGACAACCCCAATTCTCCGCTCTCGGCAACTCCTCTCAACACACAGAGCAATCGAGAGGAGATCTGCTGCCCCCTGCCGGACCCAGGTAAAAAAGTGGAGTCATTTAACGGTTTTCTAGTGGAACGCAGGGTGACAGAAGAGCCTTTCCCGGCCCCACGGCGGGCTCTCCCCCAGCTCTCCCGTTCCTCCCCTCGCTACCCGGCCCCGCCGCCTCAGCACACCCGGGATCGGGGTGGGGGGCGGGCCGGGGGCTCGGGACCCGCGTTAAATGGCGGCGGCACCGCCCTGGGGGAGCCGTGATGTGCCGCCGAACCCGCGCCGCTACCGCTACCGTGCCCGTTACCGTGCCCGTTACCGTATCCGTGCCCGTTACCGTATCCGTGCCCGTTACCGTATCCGTGCCGCTCGGTGCCGCCGCCTCCCGCAGCCTGCCCGGGCCTCCCGCGCGTCCCCTCGCAGCGCGGAAAGGGAAACGCGGGGGCTGCTGGCAGCGGCGGGCACCGGGAAATGCCCGCCTCCTCCCTCCGCCTCCCGGCAGCGGCCGCGGCCGGCCCCGGCAGCCAGGGGATCCAGGGGATCCAGGGCAGCCAGGGGATCCAGGGGATCCAGGGCAGCCAGGGGATCCAGGGGATCCAGGGCAGCCAGGCGCGGAGGGCCCGGGCCGGGCCCGGGGAGCCGGGTGCGGGAGGGCCCCTCAGGCAGGGCCGCGGGGCGCAGCGCACGGCGGCCTGGGCCTCTGGGCCTCCCCTGGAGCATGGGGGTGTTCCTGGCCGTCTCCCTCGGGCTCCAGCTGCTTCCGTCTGCTAGAAAGCATGGCACGGTGACACTGCAGTTGATTCCTCCAGGGAGGAAGAGACAGGTGTTTTCAACCCGCACTTGCCCTCTTGCCTCAGCTACGGGGATTGATGGGAGTGAAGATTCTCCCCCAGGCCTCCCTACGTGACTACGTTCGTTGCGCGTTGTACGGTTACAAAAGCAAGGAGCCGTGGAGAAGTATCCTGCTTGGACAACCTGGGAACCCACGGAGTTTACGTAAACCCAAGGTTGTTTAGGAAAGGTTTCTTGTGCAAACTTTGTGTTGGGGTTAATTGATCATAAATCAGCTGTTCCAGATTTCGTTTATTACCCTGGGGTTTTTAAACTGGACATACAGGCAAAGCCTACAGCGGTGAGATAGCCTCACCCTGGCAAAGCAAACACACCTTTGGACAAATCAAAGGTAGATTTCTCATTCTTTCAGACACTTGCCTTTGGTGCAGAGATGTAGAACCTGTAAGGAGAAGGCTGTGTTGCCCGGCATCCCACGCAGCTGAATACGGCCCCGTTTTGATCTCATGCTGGTACATAAATTCCAAAGGAACGTGGGAAATCGTCACTGGGAGTGGCTCTGCATTCCAAAATCCTGCTCTGAACCAAATCACATTTGATTCAGGTACAGTTCAAAACTGCAAAGCCATGGAGTCTCCAGAAGCCAGCTGGAAATACATTTAATCACCTTGTAAAAAGCCAGATGTTGCTTCATCACTTCTTTAAAGTGACAAGTCTGATGTAATAAAATAACTGTTTAGACCATAAATATCAAATACAGTTGGATCAAACACACACAGCAGAAAACTGTGAGTAATCTTTAAATTGTGGCACTGCCCAGGACCCGGAGCTGGTGCAGAAGGGAGGTTGTACCCGTGGTCACAGTTATTGTGTTTCGAGGCAGCGGCAGGCGCCGCCGCAGGGAATGATGATTCATTTGCCTGTGTTAACAATGCATTTTGCATGGTTTCTTGTCTCCCCATCTTGCAATTCATTCATACACATTATTTATAAAGAAACGCAAACATGTTCTTCCCTGGTTTAATAGGGAATTGGGGACTGGGACATCTCTCTGAGGAGGAAAGGCTGAGAGCCCTGGGGCTGTTTAGCCTGGAGAAGAGAAGCCTGAGAGGGGATCGTATGAATGTTGACAAATATCTGCAGGGTGGGGGTCAAGCAGCAGGGGCCAGGCTCTTTTCAGTGGTGCCCTGGGATGGGACAAGAGGTGATGGTCACAAGCTGAAACACAGCAAGTTCCACCTCAACATGAGGAGAAACTTCTTCCCTGTGAGAGGAACAGAGCCGGGCCCAGGCTGCCCAGAGAGGCTGTGGAGTCTCCTTCTCTGGAGACTTTCAAACCCCCCTGGATCTGTTCCTGTGTGGGCTGCCCTGGGTGACCCTGCTCTGGCAGGGGGGTTGGACTTTATGATCTCCAGAGGTCCCTTCCAACCCCCACCAATCTATGATTCTATGAATACATCATGATCATCTCCTGGAAAAATACCCGGCAGATGAGCTGTGTTGTTAACCATGAAAAAGGCACTGCAGTGAGTATGTTGCTGTCATCTTCTGTTGCCCCCAATTAGTTCTGGTATAATCCTTTGAGCTTGAAGAGAAACCAGATTATAACCTGTCTGTCAAGACCGAGGGTTTTTTACGCAACGTGTGCAATACCTGAGCAGCCAATGGCGTAATTATCACAATGATTACCCCGTCTATCAGTCAGTGACTCCTTGGCCAGGAGACCTTTACGCCTTTTCACTGATTATGTGCTTTCTGAAGCAAAGGCACACGGTGATACCTAATCCTCGTGCATCTGGGTATAAGGGCAAGTAAGAATTGTGGTACTGGGTATGCACAGTGCCAGCCTGGCGTTGGTCTGCTAACTGTCTGAAACACGGAGGCTCAATATGAATTAAATACTATCAGACTAAATTTTCTATTTCCTCTTTTTTTTTTTTTAATTCTACTATTCAGAATGCTGTCAAAAAATAATAATAATAAAAAAAGGATCTTTTGATCCAGACTCAGTTGGGTCCCCCCTTCTTGATCCTGAAGGAAATCTTCACTGGAGATCAGGGGGCAGCAACAGCATCAAGAAGCCCACATGAATTGTTCATTGCAGGTGGCCAGATCTCAGCGATGACCAGATCGTAAGGTCTGCATTGAGGCTCCACCACGCCAAGTGCAGTTACTCTTGTTGGTACAAACACAACTCACTGAGTTTACATCTCAAAGCAGCCAGCTCCGCGTGTGAGTGGGCAGGAGGAGCCACTGCAGGAGCCCAAAGCAGCCAGTTAGAGCAGAGCGTGAGCTTAGGTGGAGTTCTCTCAAGGTTTGACAGAGACTCACGTTAGAAACTGCTTGAGATTCATTTGTTGCTGGGAGATGAGAGACACCAGTAAGTGGTATTTTGTGGATTGATACGACGGACAAACCGGGATTTCCCCTCCCTGCTGCCTGGGTTTGTGTTGAGTTTCTTTCCCAAACAGATTCGGATGCGGTCGGAGGGGTTCAGCTCTGGGCACGCGCTGAACGGGGCAGGACGCTAGCGGCTCCCTGGGTGATGGGATGAGGGAGAATAACCAGGCTGCTGCCAGTTTGCTACGCACGATTTACACTGTAAAGAGTTCTTACATGGTCCCGTAAGCGTAGCTTGTGTTCAGACACGTTCCAAGACTGTAACCTTTGTGCCTGTGACCAATCGGTATGTTACTCATGTGGGTTGTTCCACCCACAGGCTTGGCACCGACCCGTACACCTTCATACTGTTTGTGCATTATCACGTTGATAAAAGCCAGCGTGTATTTGTACAGAGTATTTATTGCCTGTTCAGAGCCTTAAGCTGCTGCTTCCCCGGCCTTTGTCTTCCTCTTTGTGCTTCATCTGACCGAGGAAGACGGGCATCTTACGGACAAAAATCAGCTTCAGAGAAGCCAGAAAGCTCCATCTGCAAAGGCTTACAGGAGAACACCAGGGTGCTGATGGGCCTCCAGAACACCAAGCACTCCAAAGCCAAGCAAGCCAACATACTGATGTTAGGGCTCGATTCTGCTGGAAAATCCACACTGCTGTACAAATTCAGGTATAATGATATTTTTCTAACAAGCCCAACCATTGGCTTTAATGTGGATATGATTGAAACCGAGAAAGACTTCACCTTGACGTTTTGGGATGTCGGAGGACAACAGAAAATGCGGCAGTTTTGGTGCAACTTCCTGGAAAACGCGGACGGGCTGCTGTACGTGGTGGACAGCTCTAACAAGCCACGTCTGGAAGAATCAAAGAAAGAATTCGCGCTCGTTTTAAAGAGTGAATTTCTAAAGAACGTCCCCGTCGTCCTGCTGGCGAACAAGCAGGATTCGCCCGGAGCTCTGAACGCTGAGGAGATAACCAGGAGGTTCAACATGAAGAAGTACTGCAGCGACAGAAATTGGTACGTACAGCCCTGCTGCGCTGCCACGGGAGAAGGCTTGTCGGAAGCTCTCCAAAGACTAACTGCTTTTGCCAAACAGTTCAGCAGATCAAAGGAGACTTGTACAAAGTTTAAAGAAATCGAAACACTCTGAGGATGTCAACCGGCAAACTCTGGTGGACGTTAATCGACGTGTTTGGCTGGACGGACTACATCTGAAAATGCTGGGTTCAGGAGAACTCGTAGAAATCTTTATAAAGAACCTCTACAATATTCCCCTGGTTTACCTGCAGATGCTTCTGAGATACTGCTCTGCAGCATTTTATTAGCGATGGCATGCTCGGGGTTGTTCAGCTCAGCAGTGTGCCTGTTGAATGATGACAAAGAACGAGTTGAGCTTCTGAATTTTAGCAAGCTGAAATAAAATAGGTGAGCAGTGTTTAAAATGCTGAAATCCAGGCATTTTGTCAGGATGTAAAATAGCCGGGCTGTTTGCTCAGCAAGAAAAGCAAGAGAGAAAATGTTGTTTCGTAATAAATGCTCCATGGGTGTGTTTCTCCTGTGAAAATATAATTGGTTTAGAGCTTAACCTCTTAGTATGTAGAAGAGAAAGTATGAATCTGAAGTACTTGTTGGATGTTATTGCATTCTGGAACTGGTAACTCCGAACAGACTTTCACAGATGGGATCTGCTCCTCACCCAGACGCAGTCGGAGCAGAGAGCCAGTGCTGTCTGCGTGGGGTCGGTCTGATGTCCCTCGTTGCAGGTTTCCACGCAGCAGTTTCATTGTTCCTGCACTGCTGGATTGCTGGCCTTGGTCAAGAGCAAAGCAGTGGAAACCAGCACAGGATCTGTCCAGCCAAGAGCTGATCCCCCTTGGTCTTGTGGTGGGGGATAAAGTGGGGAGGAATGGGGGAATTGGCTCCTCGGTCGTTCTTTTTTTGTAGATCTTGATGGATCATGTCCTGCCTGTATTGAAGCCACCTGAAATTGTGTTAGCGATCAATTTAGGTGTGATTAAATTTGACGTAAGTGGCTCAAAATTGCTAATCCTGGTACTGCAGACTGGAGAGAAAAAAAATAATACCACATGAAATTTCCGTTCCGATTTCGTGATTGATGAAGGAGTGAATTAGGGTTCTGAATGCCATTAATGCAACAAGGGACTGAGGACTAGAAGACTAACTGAACTGTATCAACCGTGAAAAGAGTTTACACACTAAAGCTGAAAAGCTAATAGAGCCTGTGCATTTAAAGGCAAGACAAAAGAGACCATCTAATTATGGGTTATACGGTCCCAGCAAATCCAGCCCAGTTATTTCTGCCTCTTTGAGCAAGGTCTGCAGAGGTAGGGGTGCTCCAGTGGGTAGGATGCTTGCTTAGAGAGATGGATTTTTGTTTTTCCCTACATCTAGCACCATCTTTGAGCACAGGGAAGGTGTTTAATCGCTCTGTGGCTCAACAGCACCTTGGCAAAATGAACTTCCCACTTCTGTGCTCTGGAAAAGTTGTGGCGAGGATCAGGTGACCCTGCATCCTGCGATGGAATGATGATGCTGAGTAAGTCACCCAAGAAATCTCTGTTTGGTTCTTACTAATAAACAGGCAGGAATTTCAAGTTTTAGAAGGGTGAAGCAGCAAGAAAAGCACCCAGACGTACCCTGTTGTCTCATGCATATATTATTCAGAGACCAAAAAATCATCAGGTGAATTTGCTGAAATTGTAAACAGAGGAAGGTTTCTCAAGAGGAGCTGTTATTAATACCGACGGTAATGGCCAGGGGCTAAATCCTGAGTCATGCTCAGACTAAAAGGGGAGCAAGGATTTACACTGGTCATTGCCTGGTCTGGTGATTTTGGCTCAATAAAAAATACCATCTTCTGTCCCCCCCCCAAAAAAAATGATAACAGTCTGCAACAATGGGAACTTTATTCTTCAAAACCCAGCAATTCAATGTTAAAAATGATAATATTTCAAATCAATACATTTATAAACGTTTCAATGTGTATATTGAATTCTCCCACTGCTTTAATCTAATCACGGTCCCTTATAAATCTGAATCTAGTTCACTGGCCTCAAGATTTCCTCAGGGAGCAATAATCCTTGGGAGAGTTAATGAGGGTGCACCAGGGTTTCTAATTAGACAAGCAGCAAGTTCTGAAGGGAGAAATCAAGTCCTATAATAGACCAGCTCATACAGCTAAAAAAGAGAATAAGGTTGCAGGCACGCAGTCCCTTCTCCAGGTTATCAAAAGAGATTAAATGATACTCACATTGATCTGAAGAAAATCTTTTACATTATGCTTCAAAGGAAATAAATAAACTTTACAGAATATGAAGTATTTAAGAATTGATTTTTCAAGGAGCTGGCTTTCCTAAAGAAATGAAGCCCTGCCCACTTCGTCTGCCCCCAGCCTTTTGAATCATTTTGAAGCTTGAAAATAAATATCAATCAAGTTGGATAGAGCTGCGGGTTCCCAAAGGAATTGCATGCCTGAAAGTTTAATTAAAAAAAAATCAGGGAGATAAAGAAAAGTGACCATCCTGATGCTCCCAGTGAAGGCAAGGCTGATAAGGTACAAAAGACTAATCCCCGAGGAGATAAATGGTCCATTTTAGCCGCAAGAGAGCCTAGAAGAGGACATAAATCCACAGAGCCTGGACTTAATTAGTTCCTCTGCTCCTAGAGCTAGTTGGGCTTTTTCTCCCCCTCATGACTAAAGGGTGGACGCTGGGGCATCTGCACCTCCTGCCCTGGCCCAGGGCACTGCCTGGTCCCTGGGCGAAATTGTTTGCTATCTGATCCCGTCACGTGCCGGGAGCTGCAATCGATAGCAAGGAAGTTACAAAGGCGTTTTACAGCTTCACCCTGCTGTAAATGTAGATCTTGTGACTGCTGGGCTGAACGATGGACCGAGCAGAATCATCTTTCAAGCAAAAATACAATCCACAGCACCCTCAGCAGAATTTATTCCTGGACAAAGTTTTAGTTTAGTTTAGAATTTATATAGGTTACTCAGGAAAAACAGTTTTAAGACTTTTGAAGGGTTTCGGGTGCGTGGAGAAGGTGAGAAATTAGAATGTGAAGAGTGCTGCCCCCCCCCCCCCCTTGTCAGTGGAACTGAAGTCTATGAGTTGAAAAGTGTGCATGGGATGAAAGGCCCTAAAGAGTTTGGGACCCTCTCAGCTCTTCAGATCGTGGAACTTTTTTCATTAGGTTTCCTCATAAATCACACCCTGCTCGCCGTGGTGTTCCTGTATGTTTTTACCAATGGGTACTGGCAGTCGTGTGCACAGAGATGAGATGGTGAAACACGAAGGGGTAGGATCTGGGAAACATGAGCCTTGCTCTGTCCTCGAGGTTCTCCACTGGGACATGTTTGGATATGACAATGTAAAAGCTGACAAACCCAGAGTATGGGGAACTGTCCTTTGGAGCGTTCATCCATCGGTTCCCTGCGGTGTAAAATCACGGTGAGCTTTCTGAGCTCTCAAATAGCCACGGTGGAGCTCATTGAGTGTAGTTCCAGTGGGATGAAATGCTATTGTAGGGGAAGGTGTGGAGCAGCAAAAGAAACCACCGCCAGTTGGGACAGTAACACTCCCTCCTTCTTTGCCTGGGAGACAGCTCTGCTGATAATGGAGTGCTGTGGAGTGTGTATGGGAGGCAGGACAAGGCTTTTCCAGTATCGAGTGTTGCAGAGCTGGGCAAGTCACTCAAAATGCCCCTGTTGCCATCTCCTCCTCACTTCTGACAAGTTAGCTGGAACAATCAAAGGAGAGGGTTTCATATATCAAACGAGTTCTGAGTCTACTCAAAGGAAGACAATACTTTGAAGCGCTGAATGCATATTAATGTTCTTCCCAAAGTAAATGACCCATGCCCAGTTCTGCACTGTTACAATTAGGCTTCTTCCACTCCTAATTACCTGGAGTCTTCCTGTTCAGCACAGGCAGAAGGATTCTGGGCGTGCATCTCATCAGGCTAGATTATACAAGTCTCTAATTTAGGATGTAAACTCTAGAGGGTGGAGGCTCCGCTTACAAAGCACCCCCCATTCTGCAGGTACAACTTGCAAACATAAATAAATAAAATATAAACACATTTACAAACCCATTTCATTGTTTGCTTTCAGATCCTTCCTTTAAAGAGCTCCTTTCCCACGATGTATGCAAGAGTCTTGACAATAGCTGTTAAGAGTTTTATGACGAGGCCCCGGCCCGTAGCTTTTGATGAGTTTTCTTTTATTATTTCCTTGTTCTCTCCATATTTATTCATCTGTTCTCTTTTAGCCTTAGAATGTGCTTTCTCTGGTGCAAAGATCATCTTTTTGTTCTGCAGTTCATATGCTGCCTGATTGTTGAGAAGAGTTTCTAGACCTTATATTACTGCTCTGAGTAGCCCGAATCTCGTGGAGTATCTGCTAAGCTAAGTAATTTTGTGAGATTAAATAGACCATTTAGCTCTGAAAACAGAGCTGTGTGTATTCTTCCTTTTTAGCAAATACAGCTGGGAACTGCATCAACAATTTGATTGATCCAAAGGCCAATCTCCTTACAATTGTCCTTGGCCGTTAAAGGATAACTCTGTCTTAATCAATAGTTTGCAGTTACTTTATCTGAACCACACACATTGAGCACTAAAGAGTGCTCGTCGCTGCACCGTAACTGGCCCATAATTCTCAAAAGTTCTCTTTGAGTTTAGGACCATCACATGTGAAAACCAGAATATAAAGGCATTCTGTGCACAGCTTAACTGCCATAGGATAAATGGACATCGGTCTCTTCATCATCTGGGTCTCTGCCCAGGCCTCCACTGCTGGGTGCCATCATTTCACGTACTCACAACACAATGGGCTGGCTTTGGACTAAATTCACCTGTTTTCTCCTTTGTTGAGGGTTTACGAGGTAAGGCTCAATATACCTAAAAGGTGTATCACTGCTCACAAGATGAGTGCTTAGCTACTCAGCGGCTACTACAGTGCACGCATACAAATCCAGCTTGGATTACTCCATTTTATCTAAAATGGTAGAACAAAATAAGAAATAGTATGCTACAGCAAAAGTATATAGGGAGTTAAGCAGGAGGAGAGATAAGCTAAAGAAATACAATGGCAAAGGATAGAGAAAACCAGGTGAGAAAAGTTCTCAGGGCAAACACAGTACAAAGTGTATGCAGGGGCACAAAGCAGTAGAGAGCAAAAAATGTCATGTTCCAGCAGCCACCAACTCTTGAGAGGGTTTTGCATTCCCCTCTTGTGATAATAGTGTGTTATGAAGCCTTCTCTTATTTTAAAATAAACACTGAATGGAGGAAAATATTCCTACTTGTGCTCACTTAGGTAACTTCACACGTATTCTCTGAGCACACATTACATACTAAAGGCAACTATGTCATAGATTTTAGTAAAATTAGGCCCCAAAGATAACGTAACCTTAGAGGAAGTGTTTTGCAAATAACTGACTCCTCCTAGTAACCCCAAACAATCCTGAATATAAATCCTTAAAAGCAGGTAACATTTTGTTAAAAGCAAATGTAATGGAAATGAAACATGGTAGTTGAAAACAGTTCTTCCGTTTCACTTCCAGAGGCAGACGTTCATATTTCACAGCTCCCACCTGCTCACTAAGCTGAGCCTTTCCTTTCTGAAGATTAAGTTTTTCCAATGAGTCATTTGGTTCATTAACCATTTAAAAGAGTAAGTTACTGCCTATGCTAACGGGTACCTTTGTGTATGTTTTTCTTTCTCGTGTGCTACTAAAAAGTCAAGTATTAAGGAAAACCCAAACCAACTGCTAGAAAATCTTTACAGCAGTTAAGTAATCCTAGAAAAACAATTTAGTATCAAGCTCAGCTCTTCCCCACTGAGACATCTTGTGGAGGGTGAGACATACTGCAGTTAATAAGACCAAAACCATCCGCTTCAAAATTGGACCGCTGACAACAGGAGTTGAGAATCTCTCTTCTGACGGGTTTAAACCACGGAGCTAAAAATCCTGCACATCACTTTTTCCAGAAAAACTAATTGCAATGCTGATGCAGCTTACTTTCAGACACGAAGTGTGGGCAAACTTGATAGTAACAGTTTGTGAAATGAAAATTCCTGCACTTGAGGTGATAGCCACGTTTGTTTTCATGTGGGTATTTCAAAAGGACAGCATTTTGTGGAGCAGGAATTTCCTAACAGCGAGTGATGTCCAAACTGCTCTTTCTTCAGAGAAGTCTATCAAAACAAAAAAATGCACGAACACAAATATTGTTGTTATTTGTCTGATCAGACAAACGCTGGTTTGAGGCACTTAAAAAGTAAATACTTACATCAGGACCACAGGACCTCTCTCAGTGTGATTTTCTTTCTTCTTTGGAGGCCTTTGTATTACCAGCCTCACAAGCCGTAATTAAAACCCCATTAAGTAGGTTAGGAATGCAATTCAAATATACAACAAATAATGTATTAAGTTTTTCAGGCTTCCTTCCCAGGGTTCTGATTTATTTACAGCATGTAAATGCTGAGAGGATTAAAAACTGTGTTTATATCTCATGGGAATCCCTCCTGCAATCCACTCTGTAGAAGGAACAGTGATTTTTGTATCATGGGCAGCCGAAGATGCATAATGAGCCATGGTTAACAAAACAACAAACCTGATGCTTACTTGGAACATCTTTCGAAGTTAATGAGAATGAAACGTAGCTCTGGCAAAAACTTGGTGTCATATTCAACTGTGAAGTCAGTGGTCTGTGATATTATTTTGTGTTACGACTTCAAGATGAGTTCTGTAAGGACACTAATCCCGACCTGCTGCCTCTCCGACAGCAGCCCAACTTCCCTCCCAGCAGGAGACTCCTCGTGCCCTCACACTCATGGCCATGGACCTACAAGACCCGGGCAGCTGCTTGGTGGGTTCTCCAGGGAAGCAGCTGCCACCAGCACGGAAATTGCATGGTTTTTTCCTTCCTCTTCCTCCCTCTTGGTTGTAGCCTGAAAGAAAGGGGATAAAAACAAGCAAACATCAGTCATTTCAACACCTAATAAGCACAACCCAGTAATAAAGATGTCCAAAGCTTAACAACCCATTAGTGTGCAACACACACTCGTGACTCAAGCGTGCTCCCATCAGCGTGCACAGCATCGTAAGCAGGAACAAAGGGGATTGAATGGATCCAAATGAACACTTGCTCTTCTCTGTGTGAAAGGTGCTATGGAGAAGAGCCCAAGGGAGGCAGCTTGTCTGGGGACTCCCTTGCTTCTCTTCCTAGCTGTCCATGGGGGGAGTTTTCCCTTTCCCTTCTCCCTCTTTTTATTTTTACCAAAAAGCAGTTTTCTCCGTTAGAGTGACATGTACACTGTCAGCTCTGTTTCGAGAGTAAATCTGTTTCCTAGGTTGCAGGTGAGCGTTAATTCCTTGCCTGCTCAAATGTATTAGACTGCAAAAAAATACTCCATTGGTCATTACAGCAGCCAGGGTAACCAAACTGGTGTTCTCCCAGTCCGGATTCCCTCCTCAGCTCCAGTTCCACCCCTGCCCCAGCCAGCAGCATGACTGTCCCGCAGGGACGCTACGAAATCCCATCATTCGTGTCTCACAGGCTCAGACTATCATGATGCAAAAAGGCCAGAGGTTATTCTGTAGTTTATTAGGTTATAATTACGTGTTCCCAAACTGGAATTGGCATTAGCATTCATTTTTCTTATTTCACATCTAAGTTGGTAGTGATTTCTAAGAGCCCTGAACACCAGTCCATAACTGAAAGATTTTAATCTAAAAAGCAGTAATGAACATTCAAAGAAAGGCTTGGTCTAGGTGATCTGCCAGAGGCAGAGTTCTATATAGCTACTAAAGTGTATATATTTCAGGAAAATTATGTGGCAATTATTCCCCCTCAAAAGAAAAGCTGAAACAGAAATATTGCCCTTTATCAGACACCAGAAAAATCAAGGAGAGCTCAGCCAGGAATCCTGAGGAGAATGGGCCTCGTTAGCGCCGCTGCTCAGAAGTACTCATTTTCTTCATTACAGTGTAACAAAGAGATGTGCCTACTTAGGGTATTTTCTCTACTCAACGTGGAGCCTTCAGCCTTTCGAAATCCCTTACTCAGTCATGTATTCTGGTTTCCTTGCAAAAGCAGCCTGAAATGCGGCGCTGACAATAGCCATCTGCATCTGGACATTTACATTTTCCCTGCATCGTGGATCTGATGCCGTTTTGTACACTGAATTCTGCTCGCTGGCAGTGTTGTGTTAACAGCCAGAAATCAGAGGAGCTTGAATTTTAGATGCTCTCAATGACTGTGGCTTTGTGATCCTGTCAGCTTTCCTGCGTACGACGCGTATAACCCGGCGCTTTGTACTAGCATTTCATTAGCTAAGCAAATGGTACATATTAATTAATCCTTCCAACCTGAGCAACTAAGGATGTGAGAGCAAGTGACTTCCCCTCCTGCTGATGGTCAAGTGGAACAGAATCCAGGGTACTGGAGTTCCCAGACCTGCCAGCAGATATTTTTGCCTTTCCTTCTAGAAACATGGTGGAACTCACCCAAAACAAGCATCTGCGACGGAAAAGTTTCCTGTTGCTGTCTCAGCATCAGTGGTGCAACATCAGAATGGCTGTTCTAGGGGGATCTTAAGAAGGGATGGGTTTTAGCATGGAGATAATCTGTCCCTGAATCACAGGGTGCTGAGGATTGGAAAGGGCCTCTGGAGAAGATCTCGTCCAATCCCAGTCTTTCAGGGAACGCTGCAATGGCTCGTTTCACTACCCATTTCCTCACTTTTTTCTCTCGAATTTTTCTCCCCTTGCCTTTCTTCGGAAACGGTTCTGTTGGAAAGGCAGAGCAGCCAGGACAAGAGCAGGGAAGTGCCACTCCACAGTCGGCTGATTCGCGATCGATTCTTGTTCTTCTTGGCCTATTTGCAGCTGATGGATTTTGCGAGCAACTCCGGCTCCAGCACCAAAAAACCCCCATTTTTGGCAGCGCCCATTTCACCATCTATACATTTGTCTGCAAAAGGTCCAATCTAATCTGATTTTTGGTCCCAAAATCAAAGGTTTTATTAAATAAAAAAACTATACTCAACTAGAATAACTGAGATGAGAAGGAGGCTGATCTCAGAGAGAGCTTTGATCGTAAATTTTGAGAGGACTGCCTCCTGCTTAGTGTTCACAGTCATGTGGGAGCCCTAAGTTTATTTTCTAATGGCAGGAGCAGATGTTCAGCTGATGTGAATCAGCAACCCGGCCGCTGAAGCCAGAGGAACTACCTTTAATTTGCACCATCTGGAGGAATCTGTTTTGCAGGCTCTCCTTTGGAAGAAGCAGACAATTGTGCGTTATCTTAGGGCTAATCACACGGTAGCTTCAAAAAAAAATGGAAAAGAAAAATAACTCGAGCTCTTTAACTAAAAAAAAGGTGCTCGTTATATGGTGTTTCAAATTGAAAGAGGCCAGTGTGGGAGGAGATCATCAAGGCATCGCTAGCATTCGGGTTGTAAATAAGCCCAGGAAGGGAAGCCTGGTAAGGGGCAGTGCTAAAAGAGGGAGAGCACTAAAACTAAATTGGCCTGGTGACATCAGCAGGCCTTGGGCTTCGTTAACATCTGACACCGGCCGGCACTGAAACCGAGTTCCAAAACATCTCTCAGTAAATTTAGCATCTTGTACAACATGATTGATGTGTTATAAATTAAAATCCCTTGACTCCGACTAAGTTTTAGACATTTTAGGATCTTTTAGATTGATTTTCTTTTTCATTTTCATTATTACTCTTGGAAATTGTGATGGTAGAAAGTGAGTTTTTAAGTACCACTCCAACTAAAAAGTGTGTTTTTTACAAGTATAAGTATATAATTTTGGGTTTTCTGAATACATAAAAAGCTAAGATTCAGTGTAACCAGTGGTTCTAAATGGACACAGGAAAATAAAGGGGACTCTACAGCTTTGGGCTGCAACAGAAGCGTCCCACTGCACGGAAGAATGACCCCCGAGTGAGAGTGAACGTCGACAAAAGACAGGCGAGCTCTTTAAGCATCTGTGGTCCAAATCTATTTTTCCTACTGTCATCCAAAGGACTTCAGCCAACTTCCATCAAGAAGCAACTGTAAAACATTCAGTTTGAATGGGTAAAACAAGAGAACAGCAGAAGAGAATGAAGGTAGAGGCCGAGGGAAAACCAAGCGCTGAAAGATTATCAGAAAAGATCCTACCAGCAGACCAGTGGGATGGTTTTTTTTTTGTTAATACCAGCTATTCCGTTTTGATAAACCCTGGGATTAATGAGAATTTTTCTACATGCAACACAAATCTTCCCAGCTTTACGTAACATTTTGCTTCTTACAAATATTTCTGTACTGGGGAGATAGGTTGAGTGGGTAGGAAAAGCCACTCGCAGTAACTCATTTTACCTAAATGGATGTGTAAGGCAAAATTATTCCTCGAAGGAGATTTTCAGGATAGCTTGATAACTGCACGTATTTCTAATTGCATGATCAAGTGTAAAGTTCACAAATTATAAACATGGAATGTGTTTGTAAATGTAAACTATCTGTGACAAAAGTGTGTCGAGCTGTGGATACATACATGGGAGGGACAGCAGTGGCTAAAAGCCGTTTCAAACATACACATTATGCCTTTTTTCTTGTTAGGGTTTTTTTTTTCTCTCTCTTTTTTCAGAGATCCAAATGATCTCTGAAATGTGAATGGCCTCATTATCAGAGCAAGAGAATCTGTACTATATCCATAATTTATTACGGTGTAGGCACCCAAAACATAGCCTTCTAGGAGAAACTAATTTGGAATCACAGTATCTGGCAGTTGGTCGGTGTTTTTTTATAGACAGCCCAATGCCACAAGATCAGGAATTCAGAAGGGAACTGGGCTGCTCCTCTAAATTGGTCTTCCGAGTGTTGGGAGATTTGCGCTGCAGATCTGAGGTAAAATCAAACCAATACAAAAATAACACGGTAATTGTTCCTCGGAGAGCTAACCAGATTAATTAGACTACAGTTCAACAAAATGCACTTGATTAATCTCTGATTATGTCTTCATTGAAGTCACGCTATAAATTATTCTTCAGATGATACCCAATCAAAAATACTGCTCAAAGAGCTCTGAAGGATAGTTTCCCTCTGAACATACATAATTTAGCAAGAGTGAAGATGTTCTTATATTCCATATGAAGGCACACAGTAAGAAAAGGATGCAGGCCAGAAAATGGTCTGTTAAATCTGGTGATGCGGCCGTAGGACTTAGAGATAGGACTGGACTTGAAGAAAGATTCTCCAGGGTGATTGTCAGTTATTTTCAACTGGTTACTCATCAAATGACGTGGTTATTGCTCAGTCCCTTGTTTCTGTCAATCTTTTTCCAAGAACACAGAGGGAAGGCCAACAGAGACATGACTTCATTAAAAGGTCATTGTTACTAGTTAGGGCATTGAGTCAGTTGTGGTCGCTAGAGAATGTGCCACCTTCCCGATTCCAGCTGTCCCAAGCCAGGTAGTGATAGGACCAGGGGGAACTAGAGATAGGTGGATTCAGGTTGGACAGTAGGAAGAATTTCTTCCCCAGGAGGGTGGTGAGACACTGGCACAGGTTGCCCAGAGAGGTGGTGGAAGCCCCATCCTTGGGAGTTTTTAAGCCCAGGCTGGATGGGGCTGTGAGCAACCTGCTCTAGTGGGAGGTGTCCCTGCCCATGGCAGGGGGGTTGGAACTGGATGAGCTTTAAGGTCCCTTCCAACCCTGACAATTCTATGGTTCTATGTGCTGCATGATCAGCCAGAGCAAAGAGTGCCAGAGGTGGGACGAGCACGTGGACGTTGGGTTGGCAAAGGCATGGAAAAGGTAGCTGTGGGAACAGCAGCGATGGAGCAAAACGGGGTTTCTTTCCTATTGTAAACTTCTGGCTTGGGTCTTACCCACCATATAGTTTTTACCTTCATAGCCTGACTCGTTGTAATCTCAAGACATGGTCAGGAATGTAACACACTTGTACCACTGCCCGAGCCCAATTTCATTACTGATAACCATGATCTGCTGAGACAGAACCTTGGTTGTGTTTTAAGAGAATGATTCACAAAAAAAAACCTTTCTGGGGCCTCAACATTTTAAAACTCATTCTACAAAACTGTTTTTCAGGGACACTAAAATTATTCCACAAAGGAAGTGGCGCTACAACTAACCATCAAATTATTGATACAGCTATAAAATACCTTTTAATGTCGAGAGCAGTGACTTGTGTCATTATGTAATAGTTACTTTCCGATAGTTTTCTTTATATTTTTAGATAAAATTGCAAAGCCATTTCACTTGTTAAAATTCTCCAGTGGGTGTGTAATTCCTGACCTTTAAATGGACAACTAGGTAAACCAGTCAGACTAACAGATTCACAGCGCTGTACCCTGAACTTTCACATCATTTTTAATAGTTGATAGTTAAACTTTTGTTATCTTTAATTTTCAAATTTTTTTTAATAGCTGTTAAACTTTTTGTTATTTTTAGGTATCTCTTTCTGTATTTCATACCCTTATTATGTAAAAAAAGCTGTGGTTCAGCAAAAAGGATGAGATTGTGGTTGCCAATGGAACACTATTTCCATCATGTCAGCTCTGTGCTTACAATAGGTGTGTTCAGCTAGGGCAGCTTTAAAGATGACAGACAATAAAAAGCACAGAGGATTTTGCACGTCCCTATGAAACACACAGCGCACTCTTTAATCACAAAAGGAAGTAGCATTAAAATGCACCTGAAAATTAAATCAAAAGCAGGGATTTTTACTTCAGTTAATTCCAACTATTCAGATGTAAATGCAGGGTTATGAGATAAACTCGATGTAACAAAAGCCATAGCAGATAGAAGAGTTTTCCAGTTTGACAATGCAGAATATTTTACCTGCTGATCAGCTCCTACAACAATAAATGCAGAAGATTAAATCAATGAGGAACGACCTGTCAATTCTACACAACCCATTTAAAATTGAACCTGATGATACAATTTCTTGTTTCCCAGACTTCACATGTTTCTGCTTTTCATATTTTTCATATTTTTCTTGTTCACTAAATTCTTCCTTCTGAAATGACAGCATCCGTTTGAAGGACATTAATTTTGAAACAGTGAGGGATGACACTGGGATGGCTGTGCTTTTATAATATCCTGTTTTCTTAAGGCAGCTGCACTGTGGTACCAACCAACATGGCTTAGAGCACTAGCTAAAGAGACGCTCTTTTTTCCTTCCTGTAGTCTCCTCAAACATGGTCAAATGGACAAACTGCATTACTTGAACAAACGTAAACAGCCATGTCCAGAAAATGGCTTTTTCTTGTATCCAGACTGCAATGTGGAAGGGTTCCTGTCCCTACAGTGGCTTGGAGTAAGACCCTCTACATACTGGTAGACAAGTAGCTATGCCTACATGGAATGTCACCAGGACTAATTAACCCTAATTTACTCTATTGCTGTGACATCGCCATTACATTGATGCAACAGAGGTGGTTGTGGTGACTCAGACTCGGGCCACTTTCAGCCCTGATGAGAACTCTCTATCTCACGGAGCCTCACCCTCGGAGAAACCTCCCGGAGATAAACCACAGAGGAGCTCTAAGTCTCAAAGATTATCATCTTCCTGTTTTCACAAAGAACTAAATCAAGGTCTCTTTTCTGGTATTGCCAAGTCTCTGAGTGACAGCTTACGCACTTGGGAGGCTCTGTCTCCCATCACAGCTTTGACTTTTCTCAACGAGAATCGTGGAAAATCGAAAGGCCGACAATGAAACAAGCTCTATCAACATGCAGGGCTTAACAGAGGGGAATCCCCACAGTCCTGATTTACTTTTCCAGTCATTAGGAGTACAAACTACACGCAGGATCAGAGCAGTGAACATTTCAGTGAGTGCTTCTAGTTATCCGCACAGGTGCTGGTTTTCTGGATCAAATTCTAGAAGTAGGAAAAATGTAGGATCCACTCTGCCCCGCAGCTGTACCTGTGCATTTGTTTCTATACCTCGTTTCAATACAGATTAACCAGGTTACCTCATACAGCTTTCTAACATACCAGAAAGAACAAGTATTACTGTGAGTACTACATATTCTCCCCGCAAGTTAAAGTCGAGTCCCAGATGTCACTGTGAGCCTTGAGAAGAAAAACCACTGGGTATTTTATAAACAAACCACTTTGGTTTCCTGGCAGTTGCTGATCCTTGTACCTTTCCAGAAACTTTCTGTAATCTAATCACCTGCATCACAGAAAAGCTGTAGAAGTGGGGGATTTCTGTAGCATTTCTGTCACTGTCAAGAAGCAACTTTATCAGATGTGAGTTCCCAATAAGTAATTTTATTACAATTAGGATTTAACCTGAATCAAGACAGGGATACACCCCAGTAGCCACAGTATTTGGGGTAAACAAAATGTCTCGGTCTATGTTCAGCCGAAGCACATGAATGGAATTTTCATGGCATCACTCCCTTTGCTGGTATGTTCAATGCAAATTCAGGAATGGCTTTTTTGCAGCTGACCGCAGTTTGCGTAAGACATAGATAATGGTCCTTGTTACCAAGCACCCTGGAAGGAAGCTTCAAGTCCAGGTGGGAGCTTACAAACGTATGCAATGCTGATGACTGTGCTCAAATGTGAGAAGCCTATCTGGTGAAAGCTCCTGATTACTTTGGAAACGGTGTCCACCTACATCACCTGACAGTGACTTACAGCAGTCAAAGCACTGACACTAAACCCGACTGTCATCATCCAACTGGTAAGACGTTGCCCTGTAAAAAGTTCTGATACAGCAGAGCCCAAATGACAGCAATCTATTTTGGACCCAATTTGTCCTCTTTTCATCTCACCAAGAAACCAGAAAGATGTGGGATGTCTGATCTTAACTGGAAAATAATTTAGCTCCAAATGCTGACCATTCCTATCAGAAATACTCGCACCAAGTTTTACTTGTGGACTTGTCCCTCTGTTGCTTTGCAGCATAAATGAGAGTATTGCCCAATCCAGCCATCTGCAGACACATCTGCATACAGATGATGTTAATTCTTGACCGTGGGGGGGGGGGGATTACCCATAGCTCCAAAGAGGCTGCCAAAATACCTGCTGCTCTATCCTGGGCCCTACCTCATTTTCTTCCCAAAAATCAGTTTTGCTTAATGAAAAACTCGTAAAGGGAAGTGCTTTGGGTTAACATCTGGGCCGTGCCAGACGCCGTCAGCTGCAGCGGCTCCTTTTCCTGCCTTTACCAAGGACTTTGGCGAAACTCCACAGGCTGAACGCGGCCGCGGCCCCTTCTCCTTCCCCTTCCCTCTGCGCTCAGGGCCGGGCCGGGCCCCCGCTTCCCCTGTGGGCCCAGAGCGGGCCGGCCACCCTCCTCCTGCCATCCTGCGGCCGCAAGTAAAACAGTTTAAGTCTTAAAAGTAAAATGGTTTTAAGAAATAATGAAGAAACATTAAAAAAAGTCCTTTATTTCTTTTAAACTGGCATTACAGCGGCGCGGGCCGAGACGACGTCTCCAGTCCCCTCAGAAGCAGCCGAGTGGATGGAGGAAGCGGCTGAACGGGCTTTCGGCTGGGAAAACAGCCGACAGAGGCGAGCAGAGCCGAGCTCAGTCCCCGCGGAGGGCGGGGAGGCTACGGCCGCCCGCCGCCCCTCCTCCCGGCCCGGAAAGACACCCGGCACCCAAAATGGCGGCGGCGGCTGAGGGGAGGCGGCCGAAACTCCTCGAAGGGCCCGCACCCCTCCCCCCCCACCCCCTTCGCCCCGCCCCGCGCTCCGTCACCGCGCGCGTCACATCCCCGCACAGCTCCCGCCCCTCTCGCCTCCCCTCTCTCCTATTGGCCGCCGGCCTCGGGCTCCACAGCCAATGGGCGGGCGCGGCCGGCCGGCCCAGAGCGAGGCTGCCCCTCTTTCCCCCTCCCCTCCCCCGCCCGCGCCGTTCCTCGCTACCGGCACGTTCGGCAGCCGGGGGCAGCGGTGCCCCGAGCAGGCCGCGGGCAGCCGCTCCTCTCCGCCTCGGCTTCTCGGGTCCGCGGTGCGGGCCGCAGCCCGACGGGCGTTAAGGCGGCAGCGGGCTCGGCGGCCGGCGGAGGCGCCGGGAAGAGGGAACCCCGGCGGGTTCGGGTAGGGGCACGGGCTCGGGCCCGGGAGGAGGCGGAGGAGCCGCGCTCCCTCCCACCTTCCCCCCCCCCCTTCCCCTCCCCGCCATGGCCGACAACGAGAAACTGGACAACCAGCGGCTGAAGAACTTCAAGAACAAAGGCCGCGACCTGGAGGTAAGCGCCGCGGCGCCTGGCGGGAGGGGCCGGCCGGCCATGGCGGCGGGAGGGGGCCGCCGCCGCCACCGCCGTGTGGCGTCTTTCCTAATCCGCCGGCCAGGGGCCCGCGGCGGGGCCGCGGCCTGCGCTGCCCGCCCCGCCGAGAGGCGGGAGCGCCGCTCCCCGCCGCCCAGGCCGGGAAAGGGAAGCGAGGAAGGAGAAGAAGGAGACGAGGCCGCGCTGTGGGGCCGGGCGCGGCCGGGCCGTTGGGCGCCGCGCGGAGGCGGGAGCGCGGCGGCTGATGGGGGGCAACGGCGGCCGCCGCCCGCCCGGCCCCGTGGCGTCGCCCCGGGGGCTCCTCCGTCCCCCTCTTCCAGGCAGCAGCGGCCGGTGGCGGCTCCCCCGCGGGGCAGGCCGGCGCCCGCTTCGCGTTTCGAGCGCTGAAGTGGCTCGGTTCCCAATCCAGCCCCTCGCTCGACCGAGGTGTTGCCGTGATGCGTTACCGGCTACGGCAGCGGTCGCGTTCCCGGGTGGCTCTGCCTTCATTTCTTGCACTTAACGATCGCTCTGTGCGCTGAGTAGCCCCTAAAAGCCTGAGTCAGGGATTAGGGCCCAGCTGGGTGCTCTGCTCTGTGTCCCTGTAAGATACTCAAGTGAATAAATGAATTAATTAGTGTCTGCGCTTTATAGTGAAGATGATTGTTGAAAGAACCAAACCCTCCTTCTTTTTCTTTTTTTCTTTTTTAACCGATCAAATGTTACTATTTTTCTGTTCAGTTAGTTGAGTGTGGAAACAGTTGTAGCTTACAGTATAGAGCCTCTAAACTTTTTGGTGGCTGGATTGCTACATGAATTACTTGAGCTGTGGAGGTGCTTCCTCGATGAAGCAGAGGAAATAATTAACTTGGGGTTTCTCTAGTAAATATTCAGACTTTAAAATTAGGTCTCAATCCTCACCCATAAACACTTGGCCAGGAGTGCTGGTTGGGGAAACCCACCTGTCATGGTATTGTCAGGATTCTGATAAGGCAGTAGGCTTTGGCAGTCTCATTTCTGTTTTTTGCTAGCCTCGATGTGTGCCCCTAGAATCAGCATAATATTCTCATCTTTCTTAGGGAGACAATTGCACAGCACTTCTTTTTCGGAAGTAAAAGATGCGTTTATGTTGCTGTCACTCATGAAAACATCTGCCAAGCTTCCCATTTGGATAATTCAGGAGTCAATAACACCTCAATTTTTAACTTGTCCAAGTAGCTTGATAAAACAGTTTTATTACTCCATCATGCACAAAATCTGGTGAAGCCAAAAACGTTGCAAGTGGGAATAATTAGTGCTGTGATTGCTTTGTTTACCAACAGAGTTGCTAACTGTGTTTAGCAACTGCTTGCCTTGGATGTTAGTTTGGTTTTGTATAGATTTTTGTTGTTATTGCACAGGCAAAGCAAGACACCTTTAGGAAAGCCAACAGTGAAAATTATGCTGCTATAGGGGGAAAAAAAAGTAATTAGTGGTAAAATACAAGTTGGAATTCATCTGCATTTTCTCTCCTTTGGTGCCTGGGTGTTGAGTTTTAAGGTAAGTCATCTCAATAAGGGAAGGTTGAAGATGAACACGTGCCAGTTAACAGAACACGTGTGTGTGTGTGTCAGGAAGCAGGTAATCTCTTCAGTGGTTTTTGAATTTGCTGGTGCACTCACATGGCCTTCTACACAGTGAAGGCACCACTGCTAGGCCAGGTTAAATTATACATACTGACATCTCTCCAACAAATCCCAGAACATGTGCTCAGCACCCAAAATAACTGCCGTGGATGGCTACTTTTCATACAATAGCTGAGGCTTCTGGCTATCGTTCTTGCTTATTAACTGCTTACACATCACATTTCTCATTAACGTGAGAGGTGCTGGTGGTGTCCACTCGTGGCCAAGTAGCCTATAGTGGCAACAGTTGCTAATGAGTATTTGGTTAGTTCATAACACTTGTGTTCCTCTGCTGCTCTCAGCAGAAAGCTGGTGATTTCCTTCACATAGGAAGGCAGCGTTTGATCTTTATCTCTTTCCCTCCTTCCCCTTCACTCTTTTTTTTTTTTTTTTAAATCTTGTTGAAATTTTGCATTTAGACCTTGGTTTCTTTTATGAACCCACGATTTTTCTTCTTTTCCGTGAAATTTTACCTCTGGAGAAGTAATAAATCACTCCAGTTTTGGTGAATCCCAAATTAACGGGTACTCTTAGGGGCTCTGAAGGGTTGCCATGCTGCAAATTGCAGGTACACCTGATTGTTGTGATTCCACGCCGCTCACATCAGTCCACTGACAGTTGTATTGCTGGCAGTTCCTCTCACATTGTAAGGCCTTCCAGGTCTTTCATCTTCACAGAAAGTTACTGTGTATTTTACAAAAGAGAAGGAATTTCCTGCAGCTTGTTTCATGAAGTGCTAAGCGTATGCTTAGTGTTTTGAATGTTTAATGAGTTGGGACTTTCATTTTCCAGTCCATATCAATGTGCTTCTAAAATTACAAATTCTGGCCTTGAAAAAAGGGGAAAGAAGGGAAAAAAAAAAGCCAAAGCAAACCAGACACACACCTGTTTTACGTAAGATGTTTAGTAAAATTCCTTCATCTGCCTAAGTCTTGGGTAAACATACATGCATGGACATGTTGTGTTGTAAACAATTGCAGCCGTGTGTTTTAAGATGACAGCTTGGTGGTGATGCTGGGAATAGAGGGATTCATTGTGACCAGAAATATAAACCACTTCCTTGTCCTCTTATTTATCCCACTGCTCACAGAAATACTCAGTATAATAAACTGGAAGAGTTTGTGCTGTGAGAGCAATAATTTATAGCTAATACAAAAGGAGTATCATTGTGGTGTCGAAATTTTTTTAGTGTAGTATGTGCAGCATTCTGTGAAGGTCTTCCAGGATTGAGGAGTTGTTGGAGCTGGCTGGGGGGAGGTCACACTATTGTTACATCACAGAAAGGAGCTAACAGTCCAGAACTGCAGAAACGGTCACACTTTAACAGCCAACCCCAAAATCTTAAACAACTGCTTATCTGGACTCTTGTGCAGAATTAGGCAAATACTTATCTACTGGGAACACTGGTTAAGGTAACTTTTTGTTTGTTTGTTTCTTGTGTCTTCAGTGAGGGATGGGTTTTGCTTGGGCTTTTTTTTTTTTTCTTGAATAAGAAAGGATGAGCTGTTTTTTTTCTGTTTATTGAGGGTATGCCCATGATCGTCCCCACTCTCCAATATTTATTTCCAATTGCAGTACCACAGACCTTGGAATCAAGTAGTAGATCTTTACTATACAAAGGAAAGTGTGTGTAAGTGCAAATTACTCATTGTACCTGTTTTGTGAACAGTTTGGTTTTGAGTAGTTGCCGTTCAGGACTGCGTGTTGGAGGCCTTGAGCAGAGCCTTGCTTCGGGGAAGGTTGGAAGAGAAGATTTGGGGTGGATATTTGTTAGTTTGCTTCATTTTGTTTCACGAGGTGATTCAACATTTAATTTTCTGTTGGTGGTTGCCTGCTGCAGCATTCAAATCCGACTGATGTCTAGTGGTTTTCAACTGAAAATATATTTCATGCGTGTTATTTCTCTGGAAATACTGGCAGAAACTGATGCCTTTCCCCCGGTCTTTTCTTCCCTGCCTTGCCTGTGTTGCTGGGTGAGAGATTAAGAACTGCTATAATAGTGTCGGCACAGGAGAAGTGTCAAATAGTTATTTCTGCTCTATAATTGAGGCACGTGATGTGAAATGATGATAATACTGTAATGCAGAGTACTTCCAAAGGAATATTGGAGTAGCCATTGGAACTTGATGTTTTCAGATCAGCAGTGTCAGGGTTTGAAGAGTTGCCAGTAGCATTCGCTGGGCTTGTAATGCTAACAACATACTGGAGAACACAGAGGAGGCTTCAGGGGGTTGAAGGAGAGGCAATGTTACAAGAGACAGTGGATATTGCAGGTAGTTAGAAGCTTTTCCACCTCTTCACACAAAATAGTTTGCTTGGGATTCAAATACGGAGGAGCTGAAGGTGAGCAGGAATTTCACTTACTGAGTTAGTTAAAAATAGGTTCCTTTAAGCTGACTTGTTCTGTGGTGAAGCTCACACATTTTGTCACTTAAAAATGGTGCTTGGATATTGTGTTTGTGTAAGGCGTTTTGTTTGGCAGGCACAGCTTCTCCGGGAAAAACCAGAATGACAGCATGTGCAATGTCCTATTGATTTGTATTTATTTATTTGCAACTGAGAGTCCTGTTACAATTCTGAAGTGGGAATTGTTGCTGAGATGTGTTTTCTGGTGGTGTCCTGCAGAGATTGAGATGGCTTTAAAATTCTGTAGTAGTTTTATCCGAGATCTTGAGAGTAGACTTAATTGCTCCAGTTTGCAAACAAGCTTGGATTAGTATAGGAGGGAAATAATAGACAGAGGAGGGCCTGAATCACTTTATTAAGCTGAACTGTGGATTTCTACCAAATGCAGATATGAACCTGCATGTACCTCTGAAGGGCTCTTTCCCTGTCTTGTAGCTCAGTGCCTTTTAATACTCGTGAAGGACAAGACAAAGTTTCTTAGTCATTGCTGTGGTCACCCCCTTGGATGCTGTGGCTTGTAGGCCAGTCTTCTCCAGCTGTGGTCTGCAGAACGGGGCCTTTCTGAGCAGCCAGGCTACTGAGTAGGCTGTTTGTGCACAGGGCCAGTGTAAGTGGTGTTTTAAAAAGGAAATAATTGAAGGTGCATCAACAGAGTGAAATACTTGATACCTCACAAAGCAATCAAGACAGACTGTGTGTGTGATAGGGTCTGAGTTACTGAGAAGCAGCACTCAAAGAAGTGAAGAGAGGTCAGGATACAGTAGCTGAGCATGAGCTCCAGCATGATCTGTTCTTGAACGTGGAGCGTAGAATGTTTCTTCTGATGCTGGCATTGTTGTGAGAATGCTCTAGGATGTGTCAGGATCCTGTAGACATCAGCCAGTGGGAGACTGTAATGGTGAGCTGAACGGCTTGGTAATGACTAATGGTCAGAAAATAGCCCCTGTGCTAGAACTTAATCTAAGTGTAATTGAACAAAAGAGGGGTAACGATCATAGGCTGGCAGAAATAGATTTGATAATTTGATTTTCGATGTAGCAGACAAAGAGCAGGATCCAGTGGCTGAAAGAGCCACATGAATTGGCACTGAAGTGGTGGATGCTTCTGAGCATTGTCATAAGTGTTTTCTTAACTTGGAACACTTCCCAAGGACCACTCTGAACTCTTATTTCAAGAGACTGAAGTTGAGATTGGTTTCCTACTCACAGTTGTGTTGGTGCAAGCTGAGAACTGATGGAGAGACTTTGATCAATCAAGTCAAATCTTGCACAGAAGAGAAGGAGACTCTCGCTTCATGCCACCACTTGCCAGGAGACAGTCCCACTTTGGTTTCTGCCCTTTGAGCTGTTTCCCAAAAGGCAACACAAGTTGGTCACGAGTCTGCTTGTCACTTTTGTTTCTCCAAACTAGGCGATGATGCTGTTGCAACTCCTTGACAGAACTAACTTCAGTTCTTGTTTGTTGTGTTTTCTCTTTCTAGAAGAGCAGTGGCAGGGTGACCAGTAATAACTAGCTTGTCAACTGACTACTGTTTACACAGAAAATTATTTTAGTGGAGCCTTATTTTGGTAAATTGTTCTTAAGAGTGACTTCATCGGTCGCTTGTCTTTCGTGTGAAGGCTTTTGTGAGCCCAAGGTATGCAGGTCCTCTTCAGAAGCAGGCAGGAATTAAAACCAAGAGCCTGTCAGTTTTGTGTCTGAAGGGAAAACATTCTTCTTGTTCCAGCAGAATGTTCATGGAGTTTCAGGACTTTTTAAAGTGTAATCAACTGCCTATATGATTTTTTTTCAAGTAAAAAAAAGTCTGAATGGCACATCTGAGTCTTTTTTTCTTGGAGTACTTGCTTAGGTCATGCTCACTTTCCCCCATACCTGTGTCATACACATGTGTGCTTGTCCTGAAGGTGTGTGACCATCTGAGCTGGAATACGTTTCCTTTTGGGCTCACTGGGGATTGGAGCTATTACTTTTTAATATCCTTTACAGCTTAATGTCCCTTTATAGTTGATGTTCTAGCAATTCAGTTTTCTACTCCTTGAAAATGTAAATGGGGTGTTGCTCTTGGTTAGCAACAGCTCATTACGTTACACCTTTGAGACTTGGTCATGGGAAGGATTCTAGGCAATACTTGAGAAGCTCCTCTAGCTATAGAGAGTAAGTCCATGACACTAGAATAGAGCTTCTCTGCATACAACAGTGTTCAGTGTTAACTACTGACCTCACGTAACAGACACAACTTAGTATAGGTGTAAAACTGAAAAAGCCAGGAATCTAAACTGTGTTACTCATCTGTGAAGTCTGATTTTGACTGACCAATTGAATTAACATTCTTTCAAGATGCAGATGTTTCCTGGGAGCTTGCTTTGATGCTTCTTAGTCTGGGACACTTTCTGCTGTGCTTATTATGCTGTTTCCTAGTCGTTCAGGTGCTGCAGCTGCATTAGGTGTGCTTGTATATTGTGCCTTTTACATAGTGGGAAGCTGTTGTTGGGTGGGTGTGTCAGGGTTGGGTTTTTTCCCCCCTTCTCTGTCTGTTTTTTTTCTCATGATGAACTATGTTTTAGTCCTCCAGCAATGAAAAGTTCTGCCTCAAAGCAGTGGGGAACCATCCCTTCTTTTCCACTCTCATCCTTTCCTGCCCTTTTCTTCCTCTGAGAAGGTAAACTGGCTTCCTCAGAGCTGGGAATTTGATTCTGATGAAATGCACATTCCTTTTGATAAAAATAATTATGCTCCCGAAAGTCAAGCTTTTAATCCTTATCTTCAGAGCTGCTGCTTACTGCTGTTCAGAAGCTCTTAGCTCTTCCTTTTCCTTGTGTGCTGCGTTCAGGCAGTCCCTTCTGCTCCAGGATTTTAAGCCTTCACTGGGCTTCTGAGTGGTTAAGTCACAATAGAAATGCAATTGTTTTTAACTTTGCTTTTCTCACTCACTGTTCAAAGTATAGAACAAAATCACTACAGACTGATGGAGTTTTCTTCCCCATTTTCACGTTACACTGTAGTAACACGAGCAGTAGTAAACCACTTTATCTGTATTTACAATTGCTTTTTTCCTGAATGCTCTCAGTGGGAGCTGTAGAGAAAATGACCAGAAATAAAAAATTGCTCTTCCATTGCCAAGGAGTTTATGTGGTTTGCATTTATAAATAATATTTTTGTAATTCAGCTTTGCTTACGAGGTCTCTGTAATTTGAACGTGTTTATAAAGCTATTTTATGAGGCAGAAAGCCAGCAATGTTTCATACAGTGATGGTCATGTGTGAAATCTGTACACTTAACCTTGGGTGTCTGGGAGAAACAAGTGGTATTGAGGTGGTCTGGGGGAGGGAAGCTCCTGGAGAACTTGCCCAGCTTTTGTGTCTGAAGGATACGCTTTGGGTGCTTCACCCAGAGAAGCCTGGCCCAAAACAGGGCCTGCTGTTGTCCAGACCTGTTTGTGCTGAAGAATGACATTGCCATTCTTTTTTTTCCCCAGCAGTTGTACTGTGTTTAGGTGCAGGGGTTACCTGCACAGCCCAGACTTCAGCCCCTGTTTTGCAGCTGAGCTGTAGGGTGGTGGTTACCCGTTGGTAACGGATTGTGCTCCTTCCACCAGTCTGGTAGCAGAGTCCAGGCAGCCAAGTGCCTCTGCCTGGGGAATTGCCCCGTTTCCCCCCCTACTCCCAGGAAGTAAGAGGTGCAAGTTGTTAATTAAAAGCCTTGTATCTAGAAAAGGTTATAAATGTTGGGGCAAACTGTGTGCTGTTAGCTTACCATGGTGTTTGTAATGCTGTTAGTGCTGTTCTGTGCACAGCTCCGTTCGGTGTTGCCCTTTGTTAAAGCACTTTGTTTATTCCCTGACTACACGTACCCCCTGTTCTTTATCCCAAAGACCAAGGAGACTGCTTTACTATGAAATAATGCAGACAGAAGTAATAGTTACCTCCTTCTGTTGGATTTCTACTCTTACAATGAAAACAAAATCCTCTGTATACAAGTACTGTTTAAAGTTTATCTTAAAAATAGTTACTTTTTAAATTACTTGCTCTAGATTCAGACTATAACATACCTTGATCTTGATTCTTTTCAGACTATGAGAAGACAAAGAAATGAAGTTGTTGTGGAGTTGAGAAAGGTGAGATGACCTCGCACTGTTCTTATCAAATGGGATTTGGCAATGTTGGTATTTCAGTAAAATTTAAGAGTTTTATTAGAGGATTAAAAAAAAACCCCTGTTTTGTGTTTTTATAGTCCACCAAGAACACTATTGTCAAATTGTCTGTCCTCACCAATTCTGTGAAGGCTCTTTGGTGTAGAAAGAAGCATTAAAGTTACCATATACAGGACTAGAAGTTCTATAATTTTTGTCCTGAAAACGAGAATTTTATTAGTACTCCATTTTAATTTCAAAAACTTAGAGGAAAAAAAAATTGGTTTTGTAGTGAAAAAAATCAGGTGTTCCTGTTAATCCGTAGGCAAAAAGTTACATTCTTTGCCAAAACAATAATTTAACACACAAGTAAGAGTGGAAGGGTATCTGTGTGAAGATCACACTGTTTAGAGTTGCTGGAAAGCTAGCTCTGGAGAAAAATAATCATAACTTCAGTTATTTGTCTTTGGGGATGAACAAAATACCAGCCTCTGGGAATTGCCTCATCTGGTTGCAGACAATGACAGGTAGGTTGTAACGGTGGTGGTGATGGATGTGAGCCCATGAAACTTCCAGCAGGAGTAGTTACTGCTGTGGGTAAAGCTGGATGGAGGATTTCTCCAGGAAGAAGTTGATTGTGAAACGTGCTTCTCTGCACAGCCCTTTCCAGGGCCTTCTTGAATGCTGGAAATTTTAAGTGTCAATGAAAGTGTTTTTACAATACTTGTCTAAAACTAAAGCTTTGTCTCCCTTCTTGACACCCTCCACACCTCCGAAATCAAGGTTTTCAAGATAGTAAATGATTTATTTTTTTTCTTTAAGAACAAAAGAGATGAGCATCTTCTCAAGAGGAGGAATGTTCCTCATGAAGATATCTGTGAAGATTCTGATATAGATGGTGACTTTAGAGTGGTAAGAATTCATTTAACTTTCCAGCACGTCTTTTGTTTGTGTACTTAAAGACACTTCTAACTGCTTTTGTCTCTGTTTTTTAGCAAAACACTTCTTTGGAGGCAATAGTACAGGTAAAAAAATTCATTGTTTGAACGTTCTTTGTGTCATGGTGCCAAATATGTAAGAAGTCTAAATTCCCTTCTCTTTTCAGAATGCTTCAAGTGACAACCAGGGTATTCAGTTAAGTGCTGTGCAGGCTGCAAGGTAAAACCCACTTTTCTCAAATATACTAGATTTATTCTTACTTTATCATGCTTTTAAATTCAGAGAATGTGTTCTAGCTTAACCAGGAAAAGTATGTCACTGGTTTCCAAAAAGAAAACTTTGCCAAAAAAAGAAAGGTCAAAATCCCTAGGCTTGAAGTAGGTGGTGGTGTATAAATAAATATTTTCATGATGTATAAATAAATATTATACGTTATATAGATTATATTGATTCAAGTGCAAGGGAAGACTTGCAGTTCAAAGAGAATACAGGTGAATTGGAAGCAGGTTTGACTTTTGAGAGTTAATGTATTTGAAACTGATAGTGGGAATAATATTGGACAGATCACCTTCATTTAAGTTTGATCCGCTCGGGGGTGGCATCGTGTAGTGCACCCTGTTTACTGTAGCTGGTCAAAAGCAGGTTAGACTCAAGAACACTGAATTTTGCTGATTTGAAATGAAATGGGAATGTTCATGTGGATTTCTTCCCACTGCAACTATTTTTTTTTTTTTGAAGACTAATCTAAAATGAAAGCACTGCAGTTTACATTATTGGAAAGGCATTACATTGTATTTTAGAGATGAAAGCAAGTGCTTTTCAGTCTTGATTGCATTTGTACCTTCCTTTGACCTGAAGCTAGAATGGGAAGGAAAAAAATTGCCCATGTCTAACCCCCAAAACAGATCTGGAATGTGAGGAACAGAAGGCTATTTAAAGTGCTTAAGAAAAAGCAAATCCCAAAGCAAACAAAAACCCCTCAACCCTCCAAAACAAGAAGTTTTTTTGGTATTTGAAGTAGATTTCTGTACGTGTTTGAGCAGGTGCATTGTGAATAGACTGCACTATGATTTTGTCAGTGAACGTAAATCAGTACTATGATTCTGTAAGTATCCTTCTGTTCCTTGATTTTTACAAGCTTGTAGATGTAAATTGTCTTCACTTCTAAAAGAAATCTTTGGAGTTGGAAGTTGAAAATGCACAGCTGATTATTCCAGGAGTCTTCACATAATCTGTGTTCAGATTTTCCACATTGCTTAGTTTTCTGAGGGTTTTTGTTTTGCGGCTCTGACTTTTCATATCTTTCCTCCTGTTGCCCCCTTGAATGATAAAGCAGGATAAAACAGCAGTGGAAAGCTGATTTCTAGCTAGTGGTCTGTTGAGTCTTTCATGTGCCAGTGGAGAGGCTGGTATAGGAAGAGCTGACCATACATAATCTCTCTTCTCACTGCTATTAAAAGTTTGTTGTGGCAGCCCAAGTTGTCCCCTCTAAGAAGTTTGCTTTATTCTTCTCAATATTCCTTCACTGCAGAAAGGTGTAGCTAAGGGGATTAAAGATTGAAATTACTTCTGTTTGTGACTCCTTGCTCTCTGACACTATATCCTTGACGGAGAAGAAACAAGTTTCTGCCTTTCCTGTCAAAGCAGCCAGGATCTGTTTATCTCCCTTGCTGGGTGGAGGAGGAAGAAGCTGCAGGAGGGTGTAACTGAATAACTCCAATCTTTATTTTACTGACTAATAGAAGTTCAGAAGTAGTCAGACAAAATATGGCAACTGAAATGGGCAATGGATGTATTGGCTTCAGTTTTTCAGTACTTTTTTCAATACTAATTTTTCTATAATTCAGTCATTTCAATTTTGTGGATTAATCATTTTCATTTAAAGTGGGGAAAAAAACAAATCCTGCTTGGTCTTTGAGAGTATCAGACACATACTGGGGGAAAAAAACTTCCCAGCCCAGATGGTAGTGGCAGCACTGGAATGGTTTGTCCAGGGAGGTGGTTGGAGCTCTGCACTTTGAGGTTTCCAAAACTCAGCTACAGGAAGCCATCACTGACTTGATCTGGTGTCAGCAATAATCCCACTTGGAGGAGAAGGTTGGACTAAAGATCCTTCAGAGATCCTTTCCAGTCAGGACTTCTTATCCTGTGATCTGTCTGTTAACTCTTGCATTCTCTCCTTTTCCTAAACAGAAAGCTGCTTTCCAGTGATCGCAATCCACCAATTGACGATCTAATAAAATCAGGAATATTACCTATTTTAGTGCACTGTCTTGAAAGAGATGACAAGTGAGTATTTCTAAAACTCAGGATGTTCTAACTGTTGCAATAATTCTTGGTATTTAGCTAACGTGGCTGTGGTATCTGATTGAAAACTCGTGTTAACAATTTTACTCTTTTTTTGGTCTGTCTTTGCAGTCCTTCTTTACAGTTTGAAGCTGCGTGGGCTTTGACAAACATTGCCTCTGGAACCTCTGAACAAACACAGGCCGTAGTTCAATCCAGTAAGTCCAGCAGTATTTGATGGTTGATAAAGCACATACTGTATCTTCCACAAAAAATAAGATGATCTGAATGGTACTGTAAAGAGCATCCACGGCCCTGCTCCTCTCTATCTCAAGCATGGTCACCAGTGCCCGTGTTAGGGTTGGTCCTTTCGTGTGATGGCCAGGATGGTTGAAACAGAGTTGTCACTCCCAGGCATGTCACTGAAGGACCTGCCCATGAAGTTTCCTGCCAGATGTTCTCCCTCTTCTCTGGCAAGCGGCGTCACTTGAAGCGCACGCCTGCTTTTGTTCTTGGTTTTCTCAGATTTTAAGTTCAGTTGGGTTTCCTAATGGTGAGTAATCTCTTCTGGAAACTCAGACTGCTTCAGCAGTTTGCATCTGCTGTTTTCCAGTTTTCAAACTTAGCAGACAAAAAAAAACCCAACCCACACCAACAAAAAACAACAAAACCCCAAAAAACCAATCAAAACCCAACAAAAACAAACAAACAAAAACCCAATCCAAAACCAACTAAACTCCCACAGAGGGATATCCTGTTTTATTGTGAAGAGGGAGGAAAAGATGTGGACCAAGCCCTGAGGGTGCCTGATGTGAAATTCTCTTCCCAAATCAAGTTGAAGAAAAACTGCTATCCTTCATATTTTGAGGAATCTGAAGTATGGAAAGGAGTTGTTGTTGGACTTGGAATCTGAATTGCCAAGCAAAACAAACTTTCTTCTGTACTCTATAAACATGTCCTAATCACTGTAGTACCTCTGTTGGTAAATCAGAATTAAGTAGAAGCATCTGCAGGCTTTTTGAATTGAGTGAATAAAACAACAGAGCTTCTTGAGGACTCAAACATACAGTGAAACAAGTTTTTGCCTAAAGTTTAAGGGAAAAAAAAAAAATCCACAAAACTGAAATTCCATGAGATACCAGTAGCTTTAGTGGTCAGAAAAAGTGTTGTATTGCAGTGCAGGCTGCTGATACCATTAAACTTCATATATTGTATTATTTTAGAACTACTTGGAACTTTTGTTCACTGTAACAAGTACAGTTTCTAGGATGTGTGGTAGTGTTTAAGTGTTGAAGTGTCAATGTTTGTTACGTATATTCCCTGACTGACTTTTTCACTTCCGTGATCAAGGATTGTTTAGTTGTAAGTGCTGAGGAGTTACAGGCTGCTCAGAAAAATGTGTATTACTGGCTCTATGGTTAGAAAGAAATGTGTTCATAAGAAAGTTCTTAGCATCATCTTTGTTAAATTCCTGGGTGTGTTTCAACAATCTGTATTACTAAATATAGTCATTATTTCTCTCAGTGGTGATCTCTTGATCACGTATGCACTATATCAGCCAATTTAATAGCTACAACATATGAAGTGTGGTTTGTTTCTCCTAATCATAGAATGCCTCAGTTTGGAAGGGATAGGGTGCTCTCAATAAGTGAAACTGGATTAGAGGAAACCCCTGTCCTGCCCTCTTACTGGGTCTGCAGTCAGGAAGGTAGGTGGGCACCTACAGCCTGTGGAGCTGGCCAGTTTGAACGGGTGAGCTGTCCTACCAGCTGGACACTTAGCACTTTGCAGTTGGTTCTCATAGGTAACTTAGCACGGAGTTTCCAGATTCACCAAGTATAGCTAAATTTGGAGTCCTGACAAGCTTCAGTAAACTTGAGAGACTTGCAAACAAATTAAATGTCAGGTTATTTTAAGAGTTGGCTTTCATAATATTCTAAAGTGCAAGAAAGTGCAGTGAAGGAAGAATTACAGCGTGGTTTGTGTCAGTATCATCTGTGAAGTTAAAGTTTTGACCAATATGTGACCAGGCGAAACATTTTTCTTGCAGTAGTGATATTTTACCTAAGAGCTAATTATGTGGATTCTTGTTTTGAGTGAAGTTTCTTACCAATTGCATGGGGTTTTGTTTGTGTCTTTCAGATGCTGTGCCACTTTTTCTGAGACTGCTGCATTCACCTCATCAAAATGTTTGTGAGCAAGCCGTGTGGGCTTTAGGAAATATCATAGGTTTGTGTTACTCCTGCCACTAAAAACTATTAAGTCCCTTTTGGTATCAAAAGAACTAGGCAGGATTTTGTGTTAGAACGTGGAGATGCTCAACTACGAGCCAAAAAGGCAGCTCTTAAACTGGCAATTACTCAGTTTGTAACTTACTGCTGTGTTCTCTGTTGTGTGTCAGTGCTGTGCACCCAAACCCATGTGCCTGCAGACTTTGATTGCAGGTACAGCAGTTTGCTACTCCCAGTGAGTAGTTCCAGATGAAGCAATTAGGCAGCCAGCCACAGGTCCTGCTAAAGCTTTATAGGAGTGTCTTTATGATAGATGTATCTGTAGAGATAATGTGTCTATATATTTTTTCAATACATCTTTGCTCTAATTTTCTATGCATTTTAAAAAATGAAGTGTGCAGAAATGAGACTTCTTGTGAACGGCACGAGATGATTTTTGTCTTCCTGATTCTTTGATGTCTCCAACAGGTGATGGACCCCGGTGTAGAGACTATGTTATTACTCTGGGAGTAGTGAAACCACTGCTGTCCTTCATCAGCCCATCTATTCCCATAACTTTCTTAAGAAATGTTACTTGGGTCATGGTCAACTTGTGCCGTCACAAAGATCCTCCTCCACCTATGGAAACCATTCAGGAGGTGAATGAATTACTCACTGTTCCCTCAAACTAAACTGGAGTGTCTGTCTGCCTTAAAAGTAACCATCAGATGTTTCTTTTCCTCCTTAGATCCTTCCAGCACTCTGTGTTTTAATTCACCACACAGATGTAAATGTAAGTAACACCGTTTAGAGCCAGGTTTGGGTTCGGAAGTGTAATCCTTGTCATAATTATGTAAAAAAATCAGTGATGATTTTTTGAGTTATTCTGATTAACTTTTAACTGCTTATTTTTACCAGTTAAGACTTCTGCCTGTTTTTTTTTGTCTGTATCCTCACCAGTGCTTATTTGCATGTACTTTCTCTAGACGTAAAAAGTAATTTCAGTTGTATTTCTGTGAAGACTCATGTACCAATAAATACAGGATTTTTTGACCAGCATCTTAAGTTTGAGGTTGTAATTAGTGTGAACAAAAGACAAGCTTGTGTCTGCCTATGTAAAATGATAGCTTGAGATATAAATCTTAGGTGTTAAACGTGAACATTAGGTTATTAGTGAAGCAAACGAGGAAGAATTTACTGAAATTCTGAAATAGGTCAGCTTTTTGTCTAAAGGCAAGTCAAAATTGTTTATTTCTTACATGATGTGCAGCTTATTAGTTTGAGAGCACTGGGTGTCTGTACAGTAATATTTGCTGGGGCTTTATCTTCCTTCCAGGGTTGAGTCTTTTCATATCTCCCACTGTCCACCAGTACTTCATGAAAAGAGCAAATGTGATTGAATTACTTTTATTATATCCTTCAGAATTTAAGCTGTGGTTACCTTTGGGTTTGGTTTTTTTATCTCTGTATTTTTTTGAGCTAGAACAGGTTGAACAGCAGTTGTATTTCAGACTTCTGGAGAATTATTGTAAAACAAAGGGGATTTTTGCTGCTTTGCATTAATTCTTGCTTCACGATGAAATATATTTTAATTTAATTTTGTAATAACACTTGTGGTACTTCTGTACTAATTGCAAATGTTTATTCTGTTAGATATTGGTAGATACAGTCTGGGCACTCTCATATCTAACGGATGCTGGCAATGAACAGATCCAGATGGTGATAGACTCTGGAATAGTCCCTCATTTGGTTCCTCTTCTCAGTCATCAAGAAGTTAAAGTGCAGGTAAGTTTGCATAATTTCAAGGAAGCATTGCTCAAAATGTAACACTAGTGAAAGTAGCAGGTTTCTTTTTATAGCTTGCATGAAGTTTAAAGAATACTTTTTCCTGTGTGGTACAGCATTTGCATAAAACTTTTTGCTTTTTCCCCTGTTACTGTTTGAAAGCATGTGCTCAACTGGAAAAATCTGTGATGAAAAGAATTCTCTTTAAAGACAGCATTTTGGTGTGTTGTTTCAGACTGCTGCGCTGAGAGCTGTAGGAAACATCGTCACTGGTACCGACGAACAGACGCAGGTAGTTCTGAATTGTGAAGCTCTTTCACATTTCCCAGCACTTCTGACACATCCCAAAGAAAAAATTAATAAGGTAAGTAACTGCAGAGCTTGCACCCAACTGGTAACTTGTTTATATTTGGCTTAGCTCTTTTGGATTCCACACAGCATAGTCTGGGAGAGATTTGAGTGCTTGACTACTTATCCCAGTTTGTGGTGAGAGCAGGCAGGGTGCTCAGATTTTTCTTGAAGGAAAAAAAAAATTAAGGAGCTGTAAGCTTCTACTTGACAGGAATGTTGATCCCTGATTCTTCTAATTGAATTTTTTTATGAAATTCAAGCTTTATCTTAGAATTCTGTCTGCCTTAAAAGTTAGAGTTCTCGATGCACAAAATGTCACTTTAATTAAACTGATTCTCTTGGAAGTGATGAAATAGAGATAATTGGATGTCTCTTTGAATGGAGTGTGTGTGAGAAATAGAATTTAAACCCAATCAAACTGGGGGTGGGCAGTGGGGAGTGTGTGGGCGTGTGTGTGTAGAGGAGGCTTTAACTGGGGGCACTGATTATGCAGTGCTGATTCCGGAGTGCATCTGAGGCATGTTGTTAACTTCTGGGGTGCCACTTTACAGCATTGCCGATGATTAAAGCCCAAAGCAAGCCCACCAAGACAAGCCTGGGCATCCTAAATCTCTAACAGGTTCATTAGTCAAAGTGATCCTGTGATCTGATCCAAGAGACTCTAGTTGAATGAAATGGGAGAATTCCTGGGAAAAAAAAAAGCTGTTGTGCCAGAGGAGGGGAGAGGAGAGGGTTGTTGAGGAGTGATGCTTTCTAGGAAGGGAGAAATTTATCAACTGTAGCATTAAAACAGCTGATACTCTTAATATACTTAAAATTTTATGTGAAAGTGTTCATTATTTCTTAATCTCTCCTTAAAAAGGGGGGTGGGGGGCCTCTCGATCCTTGTTTAACATAAGAATCCAGATACAGTCTTTGGCTTAGTTCAAAATCTCAACTGTTCAGTAGTGGGAGAGTCTACTGGGGAAAAGATCTCTTCCACACTTTCCTAGGCACCTGCTGCAGGTCCTGGCTGGAAGGAGAGACTCTGGACTAATGGATAGCGTGGCTGTAAAGGCTCACTTAACTTTGTGGTATTCTTGAAAAGCAAGCCTGCAAGAGGTGTTGTATTTTCTTGTTGATTAATGCCGAGGAGAAACGTTGTGGAGCTGCAGGTGAAGAACAGGTTGTGTTCTGCCACTCACACCTGGAAAGCATGATACTGTAATGCATTTTGGAATGCCTCTGAGCACCCCCTGAAAACTGCTCTAGCCTTTGTTTGCAGTGACAGGATCAATCATGAGCACTCGTTTGTAGCCTTGTGACTTCTTTGTCTCCAAATTCTTCCTCTTAATCTGTGGATTTGGATTACTTCGTTGTAACTTGGTAACAACAAAGGACTGGAGAGTCCTGTGGAGTCTCTGAAGGCGTGACTGCTCACTTGGTTACCTGTGTGTCTAGCCTAGTAACCAGGATTTCAGCCGTGTACGAGCAAACCAGTCCAATACTTGATGCCATTTAAGATGGGCAAGTGTATGAATTGCAGATCTGAAGATGTGTGTGTATAAAATCTTGCTGGTGTGGGAATAAAATGCAATATAGGAGATGATCTGAATTAATGGTTTCTTGCATCCTTTTATTTTTCAGGAAGCTGTGTGGTTCCTATCTAACATCACCGCAGGAAATCAGCAGCAAGTTCAGGCAGTAATAGATGCAAACCTTGTTCCAATGATAATACATCTTCTAGATAAGGTTAGATAACAAGAAAGATTTAACAAGGTTTTTTTTCCTTAATTGGGGAAGTGACATTGAATTCCTTGCTTCATGTTTTACATCATACTGTGTAAACGGGGGGGGGGCAGGGGTAAACTGTACCCTTGAGCGTTTTTCATGCGTTGCAAGATAAAATACAGTATTGTTGATACTCTTCTGTGGAGAGCTGCAAGGTGATTGAGTGCCAGATGTATTGGGGAAGGGAAGTGGATCAGGGGAAGCTTCTTCTCAGGTCCTTCTAAATCTCATTTGAATTATTTTTCTTATTTGGTAAGGGCATCAGATTTCTTTACTCTCAGATGTGTCAGGAAAAGGCCCAGAGATGGGAACAGCATTGAATTTGTTCCCAGCATTTTGCCAAAGCTCTTAAGGATTTCATCCTTTCCTCCTCATGTTGTCTGGAAATACAAGGAACAGTGGCAGTTATTGGCCTGTTCGTGTTACTGCACTGACTTATTACTTGGAACATTCTCAGACTGATCCTGTGATACTAGGTTATTGACTGGGATTGCCCCTTTTTTTTTTAACAAGTAAAACAGTGTTAATAAAAATAGATGGCGATAGAAAACAGTGGCTTTTGTGTGTTCAGAGCTGTTCCCATAGAATAGCAAAGCGCTGCAGACACGAATGGATGCTTCTTTTCAGTAATAGGTGAAACTTGTTGAGTTGAATGCTTTTATTACCTTTTTTATTAAATAGTGAAGTCAGGTAGCTGCTCTTGAACACTTCTAAATGCTTTCCTCATGTTCTTTCACAAAAATCACAGAACCATAGCATGGTTTGGGTTGGAAGGGGTCTTGAAGATCATTTAATTCCAGCCTGCCGCGTCTCATTGCTTGTTGAATCTGGAAGGATCTGCCTTTTGAAAAAGAAGGGTGACTAAAAGCATGTTTTTAACAGGGAACAGCACAACATTTCTAGCTTTCAATTTTCACTTTATTTATTACTTGCCTTTTCTTCTCTGAATTGTGTAAGGAAGCCAGAAATACCAACCTTACTACGCATTCAACCATGACAAAGATGCAACATCTTGCTTCAGTGAGGGCCGGGATTGAGTGAGACTTGTCTTTTCCCTGAAGCAACACACAGATAGTTCCCTTAACTGCCAATTTATTGATCACTGAGGAAAGAGCTGAAGACCTTTCTCTTTAAATTCAGCAAACAGGCTGTAGTTGACTAACTTTGGAGTATGTGCTGTGGTTTATCAGCGTTGACACTTAGGCCTTATCTCTCCCTGTAATACATGACAGCTGTCGATAAGCAAGGCGGGAGAGCGGGGCACTACAGTTTGTATTTACTTTGATGCAAACGAATTGCTCTTCCTCTGGAAGATGGGTTTTAAAAACATGGTTACAGGGAAGGGGTGAACACCCTGGGGAGACTCAAAACATCTACAGGGTTTGTTACTTAATCAAAACTGATAGGGTGATACCAGAATGGACCGTAACAAATAGAAGCTTTTACTAGAATGCTGCATAACATAAAATATGGAATCATTGTTTTGATTTATACTTTTATTTTTTAGGGTGACTTTGGTACTCAAAAAGAAGCTGCTTGGGCAATAAGCAACTTAACGATCAGTGGAAGAAAAGACCAAGTGAGTGAAACCTTAATTATGAGTCCATTATCTCAGTGTATTTGGGAGAGTTTAGATGTCTGCTGTGCCAGGGTTATGAACGTCTGGATTCCCTCCCTGTTCAGTAACAATCTTCCCTTTTCCACAGGGGATTTAAGAGTGAACTTCAGTTGTCATTTCTGGAATGACCTGAGATTAAGAGTATCAGTGGGGATTTGGATGGAAGCTCTTGTGTGAGAGTTGCCTAGTAGCTATGAATGTCTGTGTTCAGGCTCGGAGGAGATTCTTGGCCATTTGACATCATCTTACTTCCCCCCTCCCTCCCCCCTGCAGATAAGAGTGTGATAATTTTAAAGATAGTAGCCATGAAGGAGAAATACACTAGTTTCTTGTAAACCCAGAGTATTAAATGTATGGTAGCATTGTGGTGGTGGTGTCATTCTTCAAAGATGAGGTTGAAACTCATTGTCTTATTAAAAAACCAAGTAAAAATATATGGAACTCAAAATATCTACTACATTTGTTTTCTAGACTTGAAATATTTGTAGCATAATACATAAATGTTACCTTTTTAATTCTCTAAAACAAGAATTTTTTGCAAGCTTCAGAATACCTAGGGTAGCTGGGAGTGCTTTGACTTCATTAAACCTGCTAGGATGTGTGCCTGTGATGCTGTTTGCTTCTGTCACTCCTGATTTTAACTACATGGGTTTTTTTCCCCCCCCGTATAGGTGGCATACTTAATTCAACAAAATGTAATTCCTCCCTTTTGCAATTTGCTGACAGTAAAAGATGCACAAGTTGTGCAAGTGGTTCTGGATGGACTAAGTAATATATTAAAAATGGCTGAAGATGAAGCAGAAACCATAGCCAATCTTATAGAAGAGTGTGGAGGTATGATGCTTCATATTTTGATATTGTGTGGGGTTTTCTTTTTTTCCTTCTGTTTTCTTTTTTTCTCTTTTCTTTTTTTTTGTCTTTTGTTTTAGTTTTGTTCTTTTTTTTTCCCCTTGAAATTGATGGCTTGGCTTCTTACTACCTGTATATGCTATTGGCTTTGTGTGCTGGCACAGATGTTTTAAGCTTACCTTTAAGTGACCTTTTCATGCACATCAGGTTCATACACTTAACTTTTCCAAAGTTCATGATCAAGTAAAATGCAGAGGAGCTGGATAACGGCAATAAAGTTGATTTAGGTGTCAATTTTCTAACAGTCTGCTGTACTCAAATCAGTTTCTGTTAATGTAGGGGTGATACACTTACCTTAATCCTGCACCATTAATGTCCAGGTGAATTTGGAGGGGAAAAAATAAATTCTTCATACAGCAGTTGCAGAGAGGATAGCTTTAATTCCCTAATGGCTTTCAGACTCTCTCTACTGGTTGCTGTTTAAGTCGATTGAAACTCTTCAAGGATGAAAGAGCAGTGATATCAAATTTGGGCACAGGTAAAAATCTGTGGGATTTTAATGTGGAATTGAATAGTCTTGAAAATACAAACTCTTGAGGCAGTGGGGAAAGTCTAATTCATTAGGGATGGCCAGAGGCAGTGGGGGAAAGGGTTTTATACCTACAACTCTACTTGTCAGACCTTCAAAAATATTTCTGTGTATGCTCTACTCATGTCTGCCAATAACTTAGACTCTGCTTGAGCTACTTGCTGTATAATTGAGCTCTCTAAATAAGAAGCTGTTGCTCTTTAAGCATGTCAAATGAGTTTAATAGCATCTTATTCATAGTCACTTTATTCCTAGATTTGTTTTTAGTGAGTTTGTACGATGAGGCCTTAAGGAGAAGGAGGTTGTTTTGCCTGAAGATTTTTACTCTGTTGCCTTTCTTGGGTTTTCATCGTAGGCCTGGAGAAAATCGAACAACTACAAAATCATGAAAATGAAGACATCTACAAACTGGCTTATGAGATCATTGATCAGTTCTTCTCTTCAGATGATGTGAGTGTTCAGTAGCTCTGCAATCTGCTTTTGTAATTGTTCATGTTTACAAATATGGTCCAAGATCAAGGCAGCAGCTCTAAAGCCTGCTCTGTGACGCTCGTTTGGGTTTTCAGGGAAGAATGAGCCCTTATTTGAACTTGTTGCATATCTTGCTGTTCTTCAGCATGAGGCATCTAAAGATTTGATGCCTAATTCAAGCCTCATCTCTAGGGGATTAAAATGCTAGGCTTGGAACAAGTTCTCTTAACTGTCAGCTTCTGGCTAAGCTTGACATTTCACATTTGATAAGCTCCCTGCTGGCTTGAGTACTGAATATCAGATTCTGCTGCTTAAGAAACAAACTATTTTGAGTTTAGGAATTTCAGAGGTAGGATGTGCTGACTGAGAATGTTGTTTTCAGTTTAAACATGTAACGTAAACAAAGGGTTTATATTTCTATGCACTTTTAAACGTAGAAGTTAATTGCATCTAAAGGAAATGCCACAAACTGAGAGCATTTTCTACTTGGTTAAGGAGCTTTTGGGAGCAGATTACTGCAAAAATGGTAGAGCTCAGTTGCGTTCATCCCCTGCTGTCCACTTTGAAGTTTGTTTTGTGCTAGAGTTTCACTTCTTTATGAGCATTAAAAGTCTTGTTTAGCAACTCAGATTTTGCATATGCAGCACGGCTTGGAGTTTCCTCTAGTGTCAGTTTGGTTACCTCTTTAACTATTCAGATTGCAGTGGCAGTTTTGGCTTAATCCTTATTTGATTTATTAGCATTGGGCTTCTCTTAAGAGTGGTGCTGGTTTACCAGCTGGCAGTAAGGATGATGCACAACTAACAGCATACTTTCCAGGAGTGAAAACTGCATAAATGAGACTGTTGGGTGCCATGTAGCCTACCTACTAAACACAAGCTAAAAGGCTTCGGCCTAAAATACTTCATCATGATAGTGCTCTTAGTAAATTGGGTGAGAAAAATCACAAGGCTTGATGCAAGAAAGGTAGATTAAGCAGAGAGAGATGCTCTTCGGGATCGTTTGACTTGTTTTTGGTGAGGCTTTTGTCTTTCTCTTCCTACTCACACTCTTCTCATTCTGTTACAGATTGATGAAGATCCTAGCCTTGTTCCAGAAGGATTACAAGGCGGAACGTTTGGTTTCAATTCATCTGCCAATGTACCAGCAGGAGGGTTCCAGTTTTAGAGTGGTATTTTGGAAGTTAGGTACAATGCAGCACTGAATAAAAAAAAAAAAAGGTTTGATCCATCAATCTTGGCTCATGGGATCCGCTGCTGCATTAAATCGGGAAAGAAAATGTGAAGATTTCATTTGGAATCACAGAAAAGCCCAAATGAAGTCAAGATGGCGAGTGGGTGCGAGTGAGAATGAGTGGCAAAATGTAATGAAAAACTTCACACTGAATGCTTATTTAGATTGTTCAAAGAAAAAGGGCTACAGGTCAAAGATCTTCAGTGCCTGAGATGGAACAATGACTTACTAGAGCAATTGGGGGGAAAATGCAGTACTATCATCATCAAGCCTTGTAAGCATAAGAGAATAGGATGCCCATATAAGTCCAAGGAGAATGAGCCCAGGCCTTGCTATGAAGCACCGTGTGAATGGCCAACATTGAGTGAATGTCTGGACTCGATGCTGTTGGAGCCAGGCTCGTGTTTCGGATGCGGGGCTCTTCGGTCCCACAGCAGGCTCCTAGTCCTGGCGTGTGTACGAGAGTATGGTTGTGATGCTGTCTGTGAACGCATGCAAGCTTGATTCGCCTTCGGGGGCTGATAACAAACCTAGTAAATCATCAAAATGAGTTCTGAAGTGTTAACTTACACTGGAAAAAAAAAAAAAAAAACAAAAAACAAAGACCGGTTTAGCAGCAGACTCTGGTTTACTCCTGCAGCCTGTGTTTCTTTTGTTTTGTTTTGGGTTTTTGTTTTTGTTTTGGTTTTTTTTTTCCCCACTTATTTTTCTTTCAGTTATTTTTAATTTCTTTCCTCTATGGCTTATTAGTTGTTTGTAAAGTCGGAATTTCAGGAAGGCTTCCCTGTGCATTTGCACCAGATGAATGTTTGATGTTATGACAAGCTTTCCATATCATCAAAAAACTAATTTGTAGATTTTTGCATGGAAAAAAAAAATCCATACATTTCCCTTCAACTAGACTGTGTTGCAGTACACAAGTTGCCATAATAGTAGAAAGCAGTAAAATGTGGTAATAAAATAAAATTAAAAAAAAAAATCTCATCCTTTTCATTTTCAAAGATAACATGAAGACCTTTGCATGTGGTAATCTACAGCATAGTTCATTTTTAGATTTTGTTGAGTCCTGTAACCAAATGTTTCCGTTGTGGTAGAAGACCGTGCTGTGTTTTAATGTTACTTGTTTTCAGACTTTGTTTTCTATGAAAATGATATGGAAACTTCTAAAAAAAAGAAATTTGGTGCATATGTACTGCCGAATAAAGACCGAAAAAAGAGGTGTGAATAGATGTACAAATCAAGTCATGGTTTGAACACCTTTAATATGCCTAATCCAATTGTTTTAGACTCTTTTTATCTTAGATGTAGGCAGCCATGAACAATCTATTTTGAGCCACTTTAGAGAGAAAAACTTTGTATTTTTAAAACTTGCACAAAAAGGATGCAAGTGTTTTTATAATTGGAGTAATGCCTCAGTTTTGAGGTTCCGCACGCTAAATTCAAGGTGAAGTTACAAATTTGTACAAAATGAACTCTTTATAAGGTGGCTCATTGTAGGAAATGCTGTGCCTTCCCCTTTGAGCACAAGTGTTGCATGAACAACAGTTTGCTATAATAAAACATACCAGATTAGCCACCATTAGCATCTATATCTACCTTGTGTTTTAAAATCAACTGGTAATTCTGAAACACTGTAGAATGGATAAAGATTATTTTGTGATCATAACTCTTTGTTGGACTAGAGTATTTTTGCAGCATTCCTTGTCATCAGAAACATGGTTAAAAGTTTAAAACTAGAAGCAGCGGAAACTAGCTTGTGAATTTATCCAAGTAGAGTGCAGGCTAGGCTGTCTTGGGGAAATAAACATTAAAACTTGCCTCGCTGTCGTACTCGCTGTGTCTTTGTGTGTCTGCTGCAGCTTCAGGCCAAAGGTGCAGAAGATCTAGCTGAAGAGAAGTTGCGTTGCCGTTTCCCAATCGGCTCTCGTCCGAGTTTTACCTGCTGAGTGTGTCAGTATGTTATGTAGGCTTGAGGTAAATTACTCCTTTGGTATAAATATTAAGAAATAACTCCTTGACCTAATTCTGTGTTTACTAAATCAGGCGGGGCTGTTTTCCATCTACAATGCAGAGGAGGTAAAATGCATAAACTGGTGTCTTTACAGAAGCTGCGACGCTGTAAGTAAAACTACACTTGTACTAACCACCCAGAACACCTTTGTGAAGGGGGTGCTGGAGAAAAGGGCTTGATTAGGATCTTTTCTTAGGGGTAAGAGGAAAACAGGTATTTATAGCAACTTTTATGTTTCCAAAACAACAAAAAAATTGCCAAAACGCTCTGGCAAGGTCTGTGTTTACTGCCAAGAGTCTGTCCTGATACACTGACAGAGAATTCCCTGAACCTGGTGCTGTTCCAGCTGCAGCTTCTGCTGACTTACACTGGTGGTGGTGGGTTTTGGTGGATTTGGTGGTTTGGGTTTGGTATTGTTCGGTTGGGGATTTTTTTTATGTGGAAAATTCTCTTCAGTGGTCTCACAGCAAATCCCATTGCTCTAAAATGTACCAAAATTGGGAAAGCTGTAAAGTTTTCAGCATCCACAGGGTGGCAGTGCTTGGAGTTCTTCAGCAGCAACGCAGGAGCCAGTTTTTCCAATGCCTTCTTGCCTTTCTCTCCCCAGAAGTTGCAGTTTGAGGTAATTAATTACAGCGCTGGGGAAATGGGAGTTGTTTACGTGGCTTGGGATACAAATGAGAAATAATTTATAGACTTTTACTTCAGAAACACTGATGAGATTATTAAGAATTGAAAAAGAAAGTGGAGTTACCGGTACAACCTTGCACTGCTGCAGTGGAAGTCGCAGACCAATTTTCTGATTGTGAGGATGAATAAATTTTAGGCTCTGACTTCATTGAGCAGTGGAATTGGGTCATCAACAGAAACAACTCAAATGTTGCCCTTTGAACATGAAGGCTGTGACATTCTCCATCTGTTTGGTAGCAGAGCAGTGCTTTGTGGCATACAGACTGTAACCACGCAGATGGGAACTTGTTGGTCACTGTTCTTCAGTTTTAATTAAGAAAAAATCAGTATGGGCAGGTGAGGTGCTTTGTTAACCTACTCAGATTTTGAAGTAGAAAATAAGCTTTTCAGCTGAATTTAGGACAGCAGATATCTAGAAAATATACTTAAAAATACTAAAAGGACAAAAGTTAATCCACAGTACAAGGATGTTTATTCCGAGGACCAAACTGAAATTTTAGGATCTTGGGGTTGGACTAGCTGAGTTAGCCAGGAGGAGTGGCTCTGCAGCAGGAGGAACATCCCACTGAGTCCAGAGGGATAGCCTGGGAGAGGCTGACCCTGTTTGTTTCTCTCCTGCTATTGGAAGTGGAATAGGCCCTGACTGTGTGAGGCCTTTCAGCCTAGGAGAGCTGGGTGCTGGGTGCATGGACAGACACACACCTTTCATTGTTCTTCAGAGAGGTATCTTCTGGTGGATCACGAGCATTCCCAGTCAGTTGCCTCTTTCTGCTGGGTTGGTAGTGGAACAGGTGAGTCTGACTGTTAAAAACATAACTTGTTGATAGCGTGGTAAGGTCCGAAGCAACTTAAAAGGGTTTCAAGTAAAAATGGAATGCGGGCTAAGGAAACAGCTCAGCCCTGAGCAAGGAGAACCTGATGCCTGCTGCGCAGCCAGGGCTCTGCTCTTAGGCAATTCCAAAAGCCCAAGGAAAGCTGGGTGCACCGGGAAGGAAGTAGAGGGACTTGTGTTTGAAAGTGAATAAATCAGTATTTCTTACCAACCTCTCCTCTCATACAATATAGTGCATAAATTTTCAGATTACTTTTGCTGCTTAAGAACAAACAATGTCTTCATAGTAATACTTGTAGACTCTTTGCCACTTTTAACTATAAATGTTTCCTCAACGCTGCATGTCACCGAATTGCTGGCAGGAAATGCTGGTCCCAAAGCTGGAAACAATTACAGAAGTCCTGCATCTGGATCAAATAGACTTTATGAAAGGAAACTCGGTAGCAGAAAATGTGTAAAGTTTACAAACTCTTCCTAATAGTAAGTTTTAGCTACCGAGTAAAACTTGGAAGGCACAGAAAATTAATTGAAGGAGTTAATATTGTTTCAATACCTACTGAAAAGCGACTGGAAACTTAATTTCCATCAAGAAATACCCTTTTTTTTTTTGTCTTGTAAATCCTTTCAGGCTGGGGTCCTGTATTTATCCCGTTAGTGCACTTCAAAGCTGAGGAAACTGGTTTTCTTCAAGCTGTCATTAAAACTGTCATATGTAAATACCTTTGATATACTTTACATTTCTATAACACTGAAAGCTGCTAGAAAACTACTACTGTGGGAAATGAAATGCCAGCTATTGGTAAAAGAGTTAGAGAAGTTTTATCATCTGATGGAAAGGCAGATGGTCAGACTTCGTATTGGCAACACCAGATCGTGGTACGAAGCGAATACGTCACTCCTAGAATGGCAGTTTCTCACATGAAATGTTGCTTCATAGTTCATTCTTAATTTAAGTACATGGAAATTGGGTATAGAACAACATGTTTTTAGTCTGACTGATTTATTTATATTATAAATATAAATCTATTAGGCTGGATGGGGCTGTGAGCAACCTGCTCTAGTGGGAGGTGTCCCTGCCCATGACAGGGAGGTTGGAACTGGATGAGCTTTAAGGTCCCTTCCAACCCTGACAACTCTTACGATTCTATAAATAACAGTTAAAAGCTTTCTTTCTGCTTTGGTAGGTCTTTCCTAAAGACTTTCCTGGTGTGTTGAGGGAGGTTGTTAGAGGGGAAAGAATTGTAACTTTATATATAATGCCTAATAATGAGTGTGTAGCCCAGAAACTGCTCCCAGGTTGAGTGCCTGTGCAGTTTGGACTCTTCAGGCACTGTTGTTTACCCTCGTTGTGGTGTATTTAGTACTGAGCCTGGGGTAAAGCATCACTACCTTCCCCTCTATCACCCTAAAAATTAGCTGATATGGCAAGAGGTGCCTTTTTCAAGAAACATGAAGTAGATTTTTAGACTTTGAGCTGGGGGTAGGGGAGGGAAGGTAATAAATAGCCTTATACTATGGCCAGCTGCAGCCTTGGGCTGAAAAATGGATAATCTCAAATACATTAAAATGACAAGAACTGGTAATTACAGTAATGGGTTCAAATAAAAAAAAATCTCTCTAGAATTAAGCAAAGACTACTCGTGTGAAGAAACAAGTTTGGTGATAAAACTGCACAAGAGAGCAGAAGCTGCAGCTGGATACCAGGTTTAGGCTTTTTATGATGCTGAGGGGGGTGAGGGTTGCAGAGAGGTGGTGGCTGCCCCATCCCTGGCACCATTGCAGGGGAGGTTGCCCGGGGCTCTGAGCACCCTGCTCTAGCTGCAGATGGCCCTGCTCCCTGCAGGGGGCTGGGACAAGATGGCTTTGAACGGTCCCTTCCCCACTCAGGGGGGAGCAGGGGCTGAGGGAGGGGAGGCGAACATGGCTGCGGTGCCGTCTCCCTCCTCCCCCAAACGGCCGCCGCTCGCGCGGCCGCTGCGCGAGGCTCCCCCCCCGCCCCCCCGCTGGGGCCGTTAACATTTGAAGGCCGCGGCCGTTGGTCTCGGCGCACGCGCGTTGCGGCGCAGCCCCCGGGGCGCGGGCCCGGCCGGTTTGAAGGCGGCGGCTGAGGCCCTGAGCGTGCGGAACTCGGCGGTTCCCCTCAGCGGAGCAGGGGGAGCGGTGCGCGGCCGAGGGCCAACAGCCATGGTAGGTGCCCCGGCGGGGTGCGGGCGCGGGGCGGTCCGTGTCCCCCGCGCTCCGGCTGCTCTGCGGGAGGGGGTGGCGTGCGAGGGCCTTCTGAGGCGAAACCGCCCTGCGAGCGGAGCGGTGCCCGCCCTGCTCTCCTCCCGGGCAGCCCGCACGGCTGTCCGGGGACCCGCCGCCATCCCCTCAGGAGCCATCTTTGTCCTCGGGGGCCACCTCCCTGACCCCTTCGAACATCGCCTTTAAGCGTGATTTTTTCTTTGTTATTGTAGCAAGTTTCTGGCGTTAAGCGTTCGTTCCTTTTCCTAGTTGTTAATACAGGTGCGGTTCCTAGCGTTGTGGGTCTTATCGATGCTTATCAGTATCTAAAGGGTGGGGGGCAAGAGGATGGGGCCAGACTCTGCTCAGTGGTGCCCAGGGACAGGACAAGGGGCACTGGGCACGAACTGGAACCCAGGAGGTTCCAGCTGAGCAGGAGGAGAAAGTTGTTTGGTGTGAGGGTGTGGGAGCCTGTGCCAGGCTGCCCAGAGAGGCTGTGGAGTCTCCTTCTCTGGAGAGATTCCCACCCCGGCTGGACCCTGCGCTGCTGGGCCCCTGCTCTGGGTGCCCCTGCTGGATGGAGCAGGGGGTGGCACCAGAGCAGCTCCAGAGGGCCCTGCCAGCCCCTCCCAGTTTGTGTTAGTAAACGCAAACCTATGTTTGATAGTTGCCGAGTCGTCTGCGGGAGCTGGCAGAGGGTCTGCAGCAGTCAGGAGCTCTGCAGAGAACAGGTAAAGGTGTTACCTTCTTGCTCCACTGCCAAATATTTAAGAGACAAATGAATGCTAGAAGCTTTGATATGGTTCAAGAATTAAAGGATGGAGGGCAAGTCTCAGCAGTGCAACACTAGTATGAAGAGGCTAGAGTCGTGTATTTGGGATTTTTGAACGTGGTAACTTGTGTAAGTTGCTTGTAGTAGCAGATGAGGAGTGGATGTATATATACAAGGGAACTGTCTGGTCAGGCTCAGGGGGAAGTTAGACTTCTCAGCTGCGTTCCTCTCTCTGCAGGTCATAAAGAACATAACCAGTGTAAAAATAAGGGATAGTGGTATAGCAACAGTGGTAGGAATAGAGAGTGGGGGCAGAACATCCCTGCTTGACAATTGCTGTGACACAGGCACGGAATATTTGTGGTGTGTAGTAAAGCAGTACAGCTGAAATGGGCCGGAATAGAAAGGTTTAAAGTCTAGCTGTTGTTTCTGATTTCTGGTGCTTGGCCTCTTGTTACAACCAGCAACCCTGGTCCCTGTGTAGCAGGCTCCATTCCTCTCGGTGCCCCGACAAATGCTGCGCTGCACCTGGGCCGCCTTGTTGCTTTAAAAAGCTCTATCACCCTTCAACTTGAAGGTGGCTTATACATGGAAATCACTGCCTATAATGTTATTTAATCACTTATTTTTGCACATCATAAACTTAAGCTCCTGTGCTAGTGCTACAGGAGGACTTCACGGAGAGCTGTGGGATGGGGACAGCGCGTTTCTGCTGTGGAGTTAGTTGAAGTGCAGTGCGGTATTCACAGCTGAGTGATGCAGTGTCCTTCAGGAGGGAGCAGATGTTGTTTTTGTCCTGATAGTGGTGTGAAGGAGGCATGGGAAGCCTGGCAGCACTGATTCCTTGGGAGGCTGTGTCTGAAGTGTCCTTGGAACTCATGGTACAGGCCGCTACAACTGTTATCCAATGCCAAATTCACCCTTCAGAATCCTCCAGACAAGAATGGGGTGTATAGACTTGTTATGGCTGGCTCTTGCTTTAAGGCAGTTAGTTATTTATCTACCTAAATGCTGACATCTGCTTTATTCCAGATATAATTGTTCCTAAACAACATCTGGCATAATAAGCTGCATGAGCAGTGGCCTGAGGAAGGCAGTGCTATCAAGGAAAACACTACATTATTTTGATCTGCCTAACTGGAAGCTTTGGCAGATAACTGTAGTAAGAGCACGCTGTACATATTACACGTTTTCACCTCATCTATCATATCGCTAAGTACAAGAGCATAAAATCACAGCGACTGCAGGCCTTGTGTTGCTGGGAGGCTTCTGAAAGTCATTGTGTTAGTGGCACAATTACATGTCCGAGCATTTAAAATGCTTTCTAATTTGGAATTTGCTTCTACTGGGTGACTCGTGCAATAAACGTGGGTGTGCACACAGGTATTTGCTGCCACCAGTGCTTGGAGTATTTAAGAAGTATCTCCTGTGGGCAGGAAAATATTTAACAGCTTCCTGCTATTTTGGGGTTTTTTTTTCCTTCCTGCAAAACCTTTTATTCTTTCTCTTTGCTTAACTCTGTGACGTTGGGTCTTCTCTGTTTCTTCATCGGTGTGCCCGGTCTTTCTGTGTCTCTTAACCACCTAGGGATTTAATTCCACTGTTGTCCACACGTAAAATATTTCCCCATGCAGGCTGAAACACTTCCAGGATTTTTGCCCTCCTGCATCCCTGGTACCACTCTGGAGTAGTTGTCTAGAACAAGTTACAAAAGCAAACATTAGCATTCCAAATACCATTTGCAACTTGATGAACACTAAATAAAAACTCAAGTGCTGTTTCACCTGGAGGTGCCTGGGAGGCAGGGGGTGGCTGAGGCTGGGTGCCCCACGCACCCTCGGCCCCTGCCTGGAGCTGAAATCAAAACTTCGTGCCCTGGCACTGCCAGCCTGCTTTTCCAGAAGCTCCTCCCAGCAGGGCTGCTGTCACACTGCACTTTGCTCGGGTGCCTGGGAAACAGGAGTTTGGGTGTCCCCCCCCATTTTTTTCTTTTATAGGAGCAAGCAACTGCTTTGCAGTTAAAAGCTTTTTCAGGTTTTTCTCTTGCATAGCTGAAATAAGCTAGACATCTTCTTTATGAAGAAAACCTCCCTCCTGTAACAGTTCCATTGAAGAAAACCACAGCCCAAGATTTATGAAAAAGAGGTATTTTAGACAGAAGTTGTGGGGTTTTTTAAAAACTGTGTTCATTATATATATGAGAAAATGATGAATGAGTACCTGTGAAGAATTCCTTCTTTTCTAACCTTGAGCAAAACCTTAACCTTTATTTTTTCTTTTAAGTGGAAGTGACATTCCCAAGATTAATCATAACTTATATATATAAAAATATATATAAAACTAACCTTCACATCTATTTCTTAAAGAAATTAATTATTTAAAAAGAAATGTAGGTAGTGGAGTAGTTTTGTTGCTCAGCTTCCCTTCATTACTGACACATTTAGTTTCAGTGTCTGGAACATCACTTTAAAATGTGAAATTACTACCTAAGGAACCCAGTGGTGCCTCAGTGGCTGAGCTGGAAAATTCTGTGGGCCCCCCAGGAAAAGGAAGAATCTCTCCTGGTCTTTAGTAACAGCAGCGCAGCACAGGAGCAGGTTTAGTGTCCAAGGGTTGTGAGTGCTAAATGCCTCTAGTGCTCGACAGTAATGCCCTTTAACCAGGAGAATACACCAGTTGGTTATAAATGCTTACACTTTATCATCCTCCTTTTTAAGGGCAGTTCTTAAAATGATGTCTGTCTGTAGTAAATTTTCTCCCAACTGTTGTCAATGTCTCTCTTTTTTTTAATGGAGTTGAACTAAATGAGCCAACATTTTGTATGTACTAGCTGAAAAAAATGACCTGAAGTGTGTAAGAGTTATTTATTTACTGTAATGATGAACTGATCAACATGTGTTTTCAACATAAAGCACCCTTACTCAGAAACATACAGATACTTCCTGGAATTGAACCGGTGGTGACTGTTGGATCATTATTACTATTAGTAGTAGTATTCAGTCTGTTTTTACAGGGCAGAAGAGCCTGGTGAGCCTTGCAGAGTTGAACAGTTTCACTTTTGGGTGTGCCAGCCTGTCTCAGTGAAGTGAGATAAGCCAGGCTCATTTCTCTACAACCAGAACAGGTTTCTGTGTTCAGAGCAAATTTAACTCTCAAGGAACAAGGGTCTGGAGTATTTAGCTTCTGGCTTCCATCAGGTTCACTCTGTGCCTTGTGCAGGAACAATGCTGCTTAATTTAGTTATTGTGAGTTGCTTATTAGTTAGAGAGTTCAGTCCTTAGTATTCGTGATTCCAAATGCACGTTAATGTTTTATTTTTGAAGAAGAGTATAATTAGCAATTCAGTTTCTTTTGAGTAGGTTCACTTAAAATTAATCAAACTGTGTGTGTTAATCTTGGTGTCAATGGGAACTGCTGATAGATGGGTGCAAAAAGCTTGCTGTGTTAAAAAGGTGAGGAGGGCCCATCTGACTAGAACAGCCACCTCCACACAGACACTTACCTTCCTGCCCAGAGCAGGCACAGGCTCAGCAGCACTTGGAGCAGCTGCCTTAGCCCAGCTGTGTGTTCCTGTGTCAGCTCTAGAGTTAGACCCTGAACGGAGAGTCTGGCACCCTAAATGCTTGGATCATTTCTTTTTGCAGAACAGCAAGTGCTCCAGAGTTGACTGAAGCTGCTGAAAGGGACAGGAAAACGTGACACAAATTTCAGCCTTCATTTCCCCATTTTTTTAACAGAATGAAAACCAGAGTTGTGATTTATTATGAAAACTGGTGTTAGATTTATTGTTATGTGTGACTTTACAGCGTGACATCGCGAAGCTGGCAAAGAAAAACAGGACAGCATTACAAAGGATGGAAATGGAAAGTTGGGGTTTTAGTTTTGTGCTTAAAGTAACACAGGAATAACAGCACGAGTCAAGTTACTGTTAGCGGGATTGTGTTTAAGGGCCAGTCAGTCAAGACTTGTATTTGTGCCAGAACCTAGAGGTAGCTTTTAGTAAATCTGCTCTAGGGAGTATTTATATGACAAAAGTGATGCTTGAAAACAGGAGAGAAACCGTTTCTATACTGACTGTTCTGTTACATTGAATGTTTCCTCCTGTTATTTATCATAATTTTTAGGTCATTGGAAACTTGTTCTAACTTTTATCACCCACTGTGAAAAATAACCTAGTAGCAGACTTGGTTGTAGCAGTTTTTCCTGGCTTTTTAAGGCAGATGGTGGGGTACGGGTGACCACTGCCTAGTTACTTCGATCTCAACACAGATCATGATCTGCTGAGCTCTTTAAACTGTTGCTCACTTTCATTGTTGGGGCTTTTTTGTGTCCTTCTTTCCCCCCTTAGCAATGACCTGCCACTCTAGGTTAGGTTACTGGTCACTAGATGTCACGCTGAGGCGCTTAGGTTAATAAAACCATTGGAAATGAGTCGATTGTAAAAAGAGATTAAACGTTTTCTCTTTGTTTTCCTTCTGTAGTCCCTGCAGCAGCTGGAGGAAGAACTGACGTGTTCCATCTGCTACAGCCTGTTTGAAGATCCGCGCGTCCTGCCCTGTTCCCACACGTTCTGTAGGCACTGTCTGGAAGGTGTTATCCAGCTGTCAAACGAAGTTACGAGCATTTGGAGACCCATGAACATTCCTCTCAAGTGCCCAAACTGTAGGAGCGTGGTTGAAATTTCTGCGGCTGGGATCGAATCGCTGCCTGTCAACTTTGCACTCAAAGCCATTATAGAGAAATACCAACAGGAAGAGCATGGTGATCTGACCTGCAGTGACCACCACAGGCAACCGCTGAACGTTTACTGTCTGCTGGATAGAAAACTGGTGTGTGGCCACTGCCTTACAATAGGGGAACACCACGGTCACCCGATAGATGACATTCAGAGTGCCTACCTGAAAGAAAAAGAGGCTTCTGGAAAACTTATTGAGCAGCTCACTGATAAACACTGGACTGATGTGTGTTTGCTTCTCGAAAAGCTGAAAGAGCAGAAGGCCCAGTGTGAAGGCATTATTCAGGATGATAAAAAAGTAGTAGTACAGTATTTTAAGAAATTTAATAATACTCTGGAGCACAAAAAACAAGCTCTGCTGACTGCGCTGGAGGAACTTAACACCCACATTTTGGCGGAATATGACCCTCTCATTGAGAATTTGAAAAAAATAAGGGAAGAACAGCTGGAATTAATGTCCCTGAATACAGACATTCAGAAAGAAGAGTCCCCATTTACTTTCCTGGAGATGGTGGGTTACCTGCAGCGGCGTATAAAAGCTTTGAAAGAGAAGCAGCTACCGGATGTGAAACCTGTGGAGATTTATCCGAGGATGGGGCCCCTGTTGAAAGAAGTTTGGTCCAATACTGAAATCGGTCGCGTCAACAAGATCCTGCCTCCAAAAATAAAACTAATCCCAAAAAGAAAGTTACGTGACAAAGGTGGTGGCCAGGAAGCAAAAGGAAGAGGACTTAAAGAACTCCTCCAGGCTGCAGATCCGTTTGCGGTCCTGCTGCTTTTTATCATCGCGGTGGTAACTGTGCTGTCATTTCACAAACCCCTGTCATCGGCTGTAATCAAAGTTACTCCTGCTTGTATCTCAGAGTCCTTGCTGCTTGTTTATCAAGATTTACACACCCATTTCCAGAAGGTAGCGGATGTGCTGTGCCATAAATTTAATTTACTGATGGAGTTTTTAGGGAGAATTGTTCCTCTTCAGCTATTTCAGTGATCATGTAGAAGTTAGTGTAGGAATCCACAGGACTGTTGTTTTCTAATTTATACTTAAAAGCTGCATTGTTAAAGTTCCACACTTCTCCTTTCTATTTCTATACCCTTCCTTTTTCTTTACTGTCTGGATTTCCTGTTCGATACCTCAGTTATCTGAGAAGATCTGCAGCGTCCTCCTGCTTACTCAGTGTGGTCGGTTGGGAGTTGTTTAAATGGGGAGCTGGTCAGTGACAGGCTCTGCCTAAGAAAGCTACAGTCGCCTCTCAGGTTGTCACCTGGTCAGTGACAGGCTCCGGCCAAGAAAGCTACAGTCACCTCACAGGTTGTCACCTGGAGCTCTGTTTGCAAAAACTTGGCCCATCTACTCTCTTTCCTTTTTTTTTTTTTTTTGGTAACATAATTTTAAACTGGGTTTTCTTTTTTAGTAAAAGCACACAATGTGAAAGGTTAAAAACCACCTCAGGCTGCAAATAAGCGAGTTCTGGACAGGTCAGCCAGTAGCTCTGGTGTAGGTAAAGCTCCCAGGTTGTGTTCTACTGGCCACGCTCTGGCTGTGTTTTAACTGATACACCCGAGGGCCTTAAAGATACGTGCCCGGCCCTGGCTTTTCTTTGCTTTGTTCCCGGTTTCCTGTGGATGACGAGTTAATCTTTCGGGGTTTTTCTAACCTGTGTACAACAACTTTGTCTTTCAAATCATTCTCTCCACCTCATAGCAGTATCTGCAGGACTCCTGATGAAATAAGCACATGTATGTGCCAGCTGTGCCCAGCCGGGTGCTGGTTTGGTCTGGTGGGGAGCTCTTGCTGCTGCTAAAGGAACCCTGACTGTTGAATCATTTTAAGGTGTACTGGAAACAGACACACGCTGTTGAAGCCAGTGGTGTAAGGATTTCCAGTGTTGTCAAGAGCTTTCAAAACAACTTGACAACAGATGTAAATTTATTATATTCGGCTTTTCAGCGCAAATAACAGAGATCTTTACCGGGACGTAGAGCAAACATGACAGCCTTTTATTCTGCAATCAAGCCATCACTAATGCTGTTCCCTGCTGCTGAGATGCTTCAGTCTAAACTGTGTTCCGGAGCAAAACCCCCAGTAAAAGCCCCTTTTGGCCTCCAGTTACTAACAGGCCAATTACAATGAGTACTGGGACAGCCTTGGAGAGATGCAATTACAACAGCAAAGCACAGGTGAGCTTACAATTCACTAAAAAACCCCCAGGAGTATTTGCCACGTCTGATTGTATTTGACTTGATAATAGCACATTCCTGTGGCGTTCCTTGGCCGTTGTAGGGTTTTAAACACTAGAGGTTGTTTAAATAGTGGTTGGATTCTGAGGTTTTAGCTGGTAACTCCTGGGTATTTTAAACCATTGTGCAAACCAGAACTTGCCCATTGCTACCAGCAGATGCTACTGGGGTCCTACAAAGTGACGGTTTCTGCCAGACTCCGGTGAGAACTGAGAGCAAGGTCACTGATGTGATGCTGACACTTTCCCTAGGCCAAACTAAAGACCTGGCTAACAATATTGCTACCCCAGCACCAACAAACCACCGGGGCCAGCCAAATGGCTCCTGTGCTTTGGGTGCTCAGGTCTGGCTGGGGCAAGGCAGCAGCGCTCCGGAGGAGCGGGGCCAGGGCCTGCGGGGTGGGGATGGTTCCTGGGATTTGCACGTGTGTTTTGTGTAGCCTCAAGAGTTACAAAGGCAAACCCCAGCAACACCACCGGGCAGGATTTGAAACGGGGGTCAATGCTGTTGTAGTTGTGCCCAGTAAAATCAGTAAGTGTTGTTCCTCTTCAGCCCTGCTAGAAGCCTGTCTGTTCGGAACCTGATGCCGTGTCTGTCCAGTACCAGCCGAGGCTGCTTCCTGTCTTTTATTTTCCTGACTTCTAAAAACTTACAGGGAGTTAACAATGCAGTTTTAGCGTTCAAGACTAGAGCAGTTTCTACTATGCTTTTACTGACTGAAACATTTACTACTTGTTCTTCTAATGCATTATATATTTTAATAAATTTGCATACAAATAAAGGCTATTCTTACAGCAGGCTTGGCTAACACCTTGATTTCCTTACTCCCCCTGGATCCTGGACAGTGCTGATACCGGTGAGAGCAGCCAGAGCGAGTCTCCCTCCAGCAGGAACAGCGGTGTTCACCTGCTCTCTGCCTTCCTTGCTTTCTTCTCCGTGCCCCATTATATTTTATTTTACTTTTTCAGCGACTTTAGGAAGGTTCTCTGAAACACCACAGCCCAAGGTAGGTCAGTGGGAATGTCATGGTCTTTCACACGTCCCACCACAGGCCTGTTGTACTGACTCTGTCTGGTACCAGTTGGTGGATACTGGTGTCTGACAGGGGACTGCTGGAGTGCGGCGTGAGCAGCTTCCTTGTCCTCTGAGGCCAGCACTCGGCAGGGTCGTAGAGCCCTGCTCCTCCCCGGGCAGGTCTTGTGCACACGGGTTCACAGAACCTTTCCAAGACAAATCTCTTTAATGCATTTGGATTGCAATGTCAGAAGGGTTTGTACCCTGTCAAACCCAGGGTGGGGATTTCTCTCATCTTTTGAACTATTCTCTCTTGAAACCTTGTTTCAGAAATGCAGTTTTTATTGCATGCATTTTTTTAGATGTTTTTCTTGTGTTTCGGGTTCTTTTTGAGGAGAGGTCTGGCTGAAGAAGAGCATGTTAAGACCCAGTAGGGAAGGAGCCTTCGGTGTCCAGGTGTCTGAGCAGCTCCCCTGGGGATAGCGCAGGGGGCGGAGGTAGGGAGGAGGCCTTGGTGTTCTCAGACTATTGCTGTCAGGACTGGCTCTTGCAGGTGAAAACAACACATTGTTCCCCTTCCCCAGCTCATTCTCCAAGGAATTGCCATCCTCCCTCGCAGCTCTTGCACTGCTGCAAAAATCAGCAGTCCCAGTCTTGCCCGTCTTGGTGCAAGCCCACCCAGAAGTTACTGTGCTCTGCAGTGCAAGGCTTGGCTGGGTTTGTAACCACCTCAGGAGGGTGGTAGCAAAAGCAGGATAAAATCCCCCAGGTTTTGTCAGGTGTGCTTGGCATGAAAACGGCCAGGGCTGGAAATGGGAACAAGGGCTGAGCACAGAGCAGTGTGAGCCAGCATGCCGGGGCTGGTCTCAACTGTCCTCCCCTGGCACCAGGAGCAGAGCAGCAGCTCAGCACCATTCAGCTTCTTGGTTTTGTTTTTTTTTTTTTTTAGGAAGCACCCTCAGGCACCAGAGGTACGTGTAGCTCAGGGCTCAGCACTAGTGCGAGGGTGCCAGATCCTGGCCTGACTTGGAACTACAAAAATAACCAACCCAAAAGGGATTCAAAGCAGAACCTCTTCCTGGAAGTGTTGACAAGGTTCTGGTGGCAACAGAGGAGTCTGTACCAGGCAGGTGAGTGCCAGGAGCAGGGTACAGGTTTACCTGAGCTCACCCCTGCCCTGGGAGCAGCGTAGCCCTTTGGGGAGCACTGATAGGAGCGAGCTGATGGTAATCAGTGTGTGCACAGCATGGTCAGAGGAGGGAGGAGCTATCGGCCTTGGAGGAAAAGAGCAGCTTCCTAAACCCAACCAACTCATTCCACAATGGCTACCCTGGCCATACAGCATTACAGGCACCATCCTACAGGTAGATTATTTTGTATGCTGATGTCACTGGAACCCATGTAATAAAGTGTTACAGGACACTGGCGACATTTAAAAGCAATCTGCTCGCTGCAATACAAATGGTAAAAAACCCAGGCCTTTAAAACCAAACACTGAACCCACACCTCGACCCAGGGAATATTAAACCACAGCTAGATCCATACTTTGAGAAACAGCTTTTTTTCTTTACCCAGCTCATATAATTGAATTCCATACAGACTGTGTAATTTTTTTTAAATTAAATTTATTGTGGCTGGTTTTATTAACAAGTTCAAATAAAGACAAAAGACAAATCTCAAGTACAAAACTAGATCAGACAAAAGAGCAGCAGCGAGCAGGGCATTTTATTCTGCCCTATTTTTGGGCTACACTACACCCAGGAGCACCGAGTTCCGCCAGGCCTTTGGCTGCGATAACTTTGGGGTTCGTTGCCACGCTCTTGGTGGTGTTGTGAGTCTTATAAATGCCAATCAGCCTGTCCGCGATCTCAAACATGTTGTTTCGCAGGGAGATGATGATGAACTGGGCGTTCTTTGTTTGCTCCTGCAACAGAAGGTACTGGGGTTAGCCTGGGGAGTACGAGCGCCACGTTCGGGTTGGAGCAACTAAGGAATACGCCAAGAAATAGGCAAGAAGTAACATTCTGAGCATCTTGTGAGAAATCTGCTTAGGCAGGTTTTTTTACTTAATATTTTAAATGGTTTCCAAGCTTTGCCACTTTGTCTTTTCTGGCAAAGAAAATACCTTATAAAGAATTAAACTGGAGCAGTTTAAGTACTTACATAGATATAAAACGCTACAATAGAGACGTTTTTGAAGTCCAGCGCTGCATCAATCTCATCCATAAAATAAAGTGGCGTTGGCTTGTAATGATGAAGAGCAAAAACTAGAGCCAGTGAACTAAGAGTCTTCTCTCCTCCTGATAAGTTAAAGATCTTCTTCCAACTTTTCTTTGGAGGCCGAACGCTGAAACACATGAAGAGTTTGTGATTTATTTCTGTTCACAATTAAAGTAAACACACTGCAGTGCAAAGCAAGTCACGAGATGGGGGGGAAGTTCTTGGAAGGCACAAAGGAGCTCGACTAAAACCACAGATGAGCTGCTTGATACTCTTAGTCCTCTGCAGCCGAGGTGTGAACTGGATTATTGGTGTTCCCTGGCGCAGCGGGTGGCTGCCTGCACTTGCACTACGCTAACACTCGGCTCTTCTCTCTAGGCACAGAACTGCTCTTTGGTTCTTTCCAAAGGGCTGCTTTACTCTTAAGTAATGCCTATACTCTTAGGAGCAGTTACAACAGAATGGTCTCCAGTTAACCAGTGTGACTGACGCCGTTCCCTATGCAGAATGAAATGACCTGGGAATTAAGAAACCCTGAGAAATCACTTCCCGAGTTAAAGCTTTCTAACTGCTGTTAGTTAATTATTTCTCCAGGAGAAATGACTCTATGCTAAGAAAACTTGCATCTCCTCTCAGTATCTTGCCAAGGGAGGGAGGACTGTCCTGGGTATCTGCTGACCCATTAACATTTAATGGTTAAAAAAGCAGGCTGCAAAAGGGAACGCAGCAATTAAGAATTAGAGCAGTAATCCAAAGCCTGACCAACCTGAACATGATTCCCTCGGAGAAGGGATCCAGACTGTCCACCAGCTCTAACTCTGCGTCCCCTCCCAAAGTAAGCATCTGGTAGTTCTCCTTCAGCTTGTTTGTTATGACGTTAAATCCTGCCATGAACTCGTTCAGCCTTTGCTTCCGCAGATCTTCAAAAGCTTGTCTGAATCTGTCTCGCTCGTTGGTGATGTCGTCCAGTTCAGCCACGCGTTTCAGGTACAGCTCTTCCTGTAGGAAAAAACCCAACCAAGCAGGGTCTCCTTAACTGAAGATTTCCATGTGTTTTTCCTGCCCTTTGAGCAGCGTCCCAGATTATCGCAGCGCCAGGCGATTTGGTACTACAGGTAAGAATCCCCCTTCTGCTCGGTGGCGTTGATCTTACCTTCTTCTTGTATTCTGCAATAGCGCTGAGGTTGGGTTTCATTTCATGAGCCTGGGCTTCCAGGAGAGCTATCTGCTTAGTGATGGTGTCGGGATCCTTGATAGCCTCCAGCTCTGCTTCACTTAGCACTGGGAGTTCTTCAGCTGGTTTATCTTCTATGGGGTGCAGGGATAATTTTGAGATCTAAAATGCAAACCCAATTAGAAACCTTTCAAGATCACAGCAGTTACCACATGAATGTGTTCCTACAATAAACACTTTCCGTTAGTACACACTGCAGCTTCCAATCTCAAAACGTTCCAAGATTCTTCACATAACTCCCTTTAAAAATAAGATGCAAAAAAGACAAATGTTCTTTTCTCTTATTATTCTCTTCCTGAAAATTAAATCCATCATCCACAGGCATTTTCTCTGCAACAGCAGCAGTGGCAGACAATGAGGAAATCACCTCTGTGTGACAACTATGTACTTCATACTCTGTGTGTTTAAGATCAAAGACTTTTGGTTTTTCTCCCAAATTATCTGAGTAGTGTTCTACCTCCTCCTGTTAACATATAATCATAGATCTTAAAGTTCAAGTTTTAGGAACTAAACAATTTCCTTACCTCTTTTTGCCAGTATTTAATCTTCGACTCGTGTGCAGAAATGTGACTGTCAATTTGTTCGATTTTCAGCTTAATATTAAGAGCTTCCCTTTGAAGCGCGTGTTCATCATCTTGAATACTCTTAATCTCCTGGAGTAAACCACGATGCTCCTCCTGAACTGCTGGCAATGCTTCCTGAACAGAAATGACAAAGGGCGTTGATCAGTTGCCTATAAAAATGCAGTCACTTTCTTGGGTTATAAAGTTGTTTTCTCTCTGTTGTTGAGAGATTAGTCTATTGATGTTCACAATACGTGTTCTTATATTTAGATTAACCAGGTCTCTGCATTCTGGAATGACTGAAAATATGCTGCAGTTTATATTTTCATTCCAGATCTGGATCAAATGAGTCCTGCACTTGGATGTTTTTAGCTAAAAGGCAGTTTTAGAGCAAGAGAGTCTCTCAGAAACAGCTTTATTTGGAAGCGTGTCAGCTATCCTGGTTGTTTTCACTCACGTACATAAGTCGAGCTGGGAAACTCAAGACCCACATAACTGGAGAAAAAAAAAAAATACTACTTTTTAAACCCACTCATTTCTTTGAGGAAACTTAGTTCAAGTTTTTTTTCTTAGCTTCAGAAAATTGGGTCTAGATATATTTCCAGGTAAGTATAGAAATCCAATGTGGTGGAATGTCACTGCAGCTGCACAATCTCATCTGCACAACAGAGCTAGGATCGAATAAGGCTCTAACTCATCATCCTTATTTTACTGAAGACCAGGCTGGTTTGGCCTCATTTTCCACGCTGCAGCATCTGTATTGAAAGGGCATCTTTGAGTAATTATTAAACAAAGTTAGTTTTCTATGAAGGTGGGATATGGAAAAGAATATTCCTTGCCATCTTAACCCTGTGAGGATTTTTAGAGGATGAGGGGTAGAGCACCTAAGGGAAAAAAGATGATACTTCAGACTGGCATTGTCAAGTCTGAGGCTTAACTGGCAAGACTCTGCAACAACAACTACTATCCAATTTATTTCCTCTAGGAAGAAACCCACCAAACTGCCCTGACACTCACTTCAGCTTGCTTGCATTCATTCAAAACCTCTGTAGCTTTTTCTTCGAGTGTTGTCATCTCCTCCGTTAAGTTCTTCATTTCTTTCTCATTATCTTCAATTTCCTTCTCCGTGCGACGGACAGACTCTTCACACTTTTTCAGGTTTCTGAGCAGGTACAGAGATGTTTTTGTAGCACACATGAGTGCAAATACGACGTAAGATCATCTAGAAACAGAATCTCACTTACAGAGATTGTTTGATAGCTTCTGCCAACCACACAGGAGGCGCTGATTTATGCGTGAACACTCAGGCTCCTGAGACAGCCGAGTAAAACCAAGTTGTCTTCCTTAACCATACAGCAGGCACCCCTCATTAAATGACTTAATTTGTCCTTTCTGAGACAGTTTTGCCATTTGTTCTGAGTGTGCATTAGGCAGTGTTAAGCTAACCTACCACATTTTCTTTCCTAATAAAATTAGTCCCTTTGGATTTGAACTGCTCCACTGCGTGGCATTAGGTGCAATCTTGAATCTTCAGCTTGAAATAGTGCATTAAATATTAGCAGAAAAATTAAAGGTAACTTCTAAAATGCCTATTAGAACCCCAAATCTGATTTCCCTTTGTCTTTGCTACAAGCAACATTTAGTATTAGACACACAATTCAAAATGAAGATTTTAAGATTGTGGAATTTTTAGCTATGGAGACTACTTGAAACCAGTGAATGTCCTGCAGGCACTGGTGCCATCTGAAGGCTGATGTGACTCTCCTAGGTCAGCTCCCTGATCCTTTGCCTGTAAAGCACACTAATTACCAAAGATTATGATTCTTAATTAAGAACCAGTCTCAGTTTAAAGTAAATCAGTTTAGAGAAAAAGGTGATGACCTTCTCTCTCCCTTTTAGAGGTGAAAAGCCTCTCCACTAGCCAGACAGATCCCCCAGGGGCAGGTCTGACTGTAACCAGCCACCAATCACAGGAACAACCCTTCCAGCCCAGCGCTTCCCCCCGGAGTGCGCCGCTGCCGACTGTACCTGTCCGCAGTCTTGACCGCCACCTGGGCTTTAGTCACAGCCGAAGTACATTCATCTATCTCTTTGTTGATCTTATCAAGTTTGTCTTGCTGTGTTTTAAGTTTCTGATTATTGGTCTCCATTATGAGGTTGTGTAACCGCTTGACTTCGGTTTCTATTTTACCAGCTTTCTCGGCAGCGCTGTCGTAATCTGTCAGCAATACACAGAAGCGAGTTCAGGTCACTGTGCTGGCCCTAGGACAGCTGCACCACTGCAATCCAGCAAGGTTTAAGTGCTAAAAAGCTCTGCTTTATTGCTGTGTTGAGGACTATACACATTTCTTTATACTTTGAAAAAAGGTGAGTTGTTTTTTTTTATGCTGGCAAAAAGAGAAGATAGCACCCCCATCTTTGGGCATCGTCGCACTACCAAAGGTTTTTTGGTGTAAACCACCACCACCTGTTACTGGATTACTTGATGTATATATAGTACTTAAATATGTGAGGCAGCACCTAAGATGCTACTGCAAGCTCCTGTGTTGCATTCATTTAAGGGGAAGATGCTAAACGGGGTTAAACTGTAAGAAAGGGCCACTAACTGTTGCTCAGTAGCTGGTACAATTGTGTAGTTACTCCACCTGCTGAGTAAGGCAACAACCTACCCAATAGTCCAGTCGGAGCACAGCAAAGGCTTTCGCCTGACTTTTGTATCATTAGCTCCACATTAACAATTCTTCCCCCTAGTTAAACTAAGTTTCTCTGTGAATCTTTACATAATATGGCCATAAAAGTGTAACCACCCAAACAAACTAAAATCAATATTTACTTGTGCTTGACAGAAACAGGAACCTGAGGAACTGCAAAACAAAAAGGGTTTCACTCTGATTTCTAGAAGCACCTTTTATCCCCTCCCTTAGAAGAAAAGAGATTCCAAACTAAGACACGTTACCACGCTGGTGATCAGGAGAAAAACAAACCCTTCATTCCTGGATTAGTAAAAAGAACAGGACTACAATTTTTATCTGCAATCCCCTCTCCCCAAAACGTACCTTTTTTATAGCTACTGTGGACCTTCTCCAATTCCTTCTGTTTGTTTTTGTCCGGAGCAGAAGCAATTACCTTGGCTTCAAGTTCCTTAACTTGGGATTTTTGATTAACTTCTTGTTCAGATAAACCCTACAGAAAACACAGCTGTGTTAGAATGCTGGACTTGAAAAAGATCCTTGACGTTACCAAGGACTACCTTGGGGTGAGGCTGAGAAGTTATCCCCCTCCCCTGCATGCCGATGGAGAAGCCTCAATAATAAAGCTGTTCACCTGGATACTCGCTTTATACTTTTCAAATGTATTTCTCATTCCCCAAACATCATGCTGCATTTTCCTTATGGCTTCTTCAAGTTGTAATTTCTCCTCTTCATACTGTGCTGCTCTTTGCAAATCCTTCTGCAGCTGAGATTCCATTTTACTGACCTACACAGAAATGAGACGCGGTCATTTGCCTGGGGTCACCACCTCGGAGTGAAGCGAGGCCTCGCTCTTGTGCTCCACAGTCCATCTCTTAAAACACAGGAAGAAAGGGGAGTAAAAACTTGTTGTAAAAAGATTTGCTGTAACTGGACAGACTATGGAGGGTGACTGCTGAGATAATTATCAAACTGAGAAGAGGAGCAGGCATAAGGAAAAGTACACTGAAGAATCCCTGTCAGAAAAGCTCGTAATGGAGAATTGTTTTAGGGAAATAAAACCAGACTAAGCTTGAAAGACTTAAGTCAGAGTAGTGAAGGCAGAACCCAAAAACCACACTAGCAGAAGCTAGAAGCAGTTTTGACTGAAGATTTGATGCTGGTTGGTTTCTGTGGTAGTCTGGTGTGAGGAAGGTGACCACATAGTAAGCGGTCAAGTGACCAAGTCTCACAATTCAACGACAAGGGCAGAAGGAACAAGGACACGTTTCAGAGCCTGGCCCATTTTCTGTTTGTACAGAGAGACAACCAACGGGTGTGGATGAGAATATATTGGTACTGCCTGGAGTTGCCCATGGGTGCAGAGCCAAAACTCTTGAAGAAATCTGAAGTGTGAAGACAGGAAATTCTTGAAATGACAACGGGAAGCAGAGCTCTGCCTCTCCCTGGCAAATCTCACAGACACTGAAGGACCAGACCTGTGTCTTTTCTTGCTGTGAGGTCTCTGCTTACTGCTCTGCAGCTCAGCGGTTCCTTGGGATCTGCCATGTCCTCATCCCTACCTTCAATCAGTTTCCAAGCAAGCAAAGGTATGAGACTAAATATCAAACAGCAAGCAGGCGAGAGCTGGGCTGTGAACGAACGCTCTTAAGAGCAATATAACCCATGGGAACCATGGGAACTCTGAATCATTGTTCCTTGGTCTTGCATCAGCCTTACCAACTCATGCTGATTTAAAAGGATGTAGCACACGTGTTTCGGAACTGCCGAAAGATAAGGAACTTTGATGAAATGACACTTTTAATTAAGATTATGTACTAACCTCTTCCTCTGAAACATCTGTCACGACAGAGGAACCCATTCTGCCCTTCATTATTTTACCCCCACCGCCAGTCATCGTTCCTAAAGTAAATGAGATGGAAAGAAGTCAGCAAGCTCATTGTTCCAAGTGCTTAAACCAGAATTGCACAGTTGCACTTAAATACCTGACTGTTCAATGATCTGTCCCTGCAGTGTCACCACCCGCCATCGTTTATCTGTTTGGAATGCAACTCTGGTAGCTTCTTCCAAGTTCTTGGCTACCAGAGTATCCCGTAAGGCAAAGTAAAACGCCAGGCGAATCTTCTCATCCTGCACTTGCACCAGATCGAACAACCGAGGAATATTCTCAGGGGTCGGGATTTTTTTAGTTTTTTTTTCCCATACATTCATCTGCATCGAAAAGAAGTAACTAGGTGAGAATGAGAGATTCCTTGGGAGAAACGATGGGGTCATTTTGTTATTCTGAGGTACGTTAAACCTTTAAAGCAAATGCAATCGTGCTGCAATTAACCGTAAAGGTTCTGCCCTTGGGGACCTCTGCTCAGTTCCAGTCTAATGAAAAACTCCCTGATAACTCATTGTTCATGTTCATAGTTTACTAGATTACTTGGATTAATATTACTAATGACTGAAATTTATAAGTTTGGGTATTTGTTCTTTTAACAATTTTTTAAAAATCTAAATATAAAAATGGAAATATCAAACATTTATCGTACATCTATAGGTACCTAACAAGCCTTGTAATTCTCTAAGTAAACCTTATCATTAGCTAGGAGAATATCATAGAATCATTTTGGTTGGAAGAGACCTTTCAGATCATTGAGTCCAACCGTTCCCCCAGCACGGCCTGGGCACCACTGCCCCCTGTCCCTCAGCACCACAGCTCCATGGCTTGGAAACCCCTCCAGGGGTCACGGGGACTCCACCCCTGCCCTGGGCAGCCTGGGACAGCCCTGGACAGCCCTCAAGGGGAAGAAATTGTTCCTCAGCTCCAACCTAAACCTCCCCCGGGGCAACTTGAGGCCAGTTCCTTATTGCTTGAGGCCATGTTGCTTGTTCCTTGGGAGCAAAGCCTGACTCCCCCCTCCTGTCAGGAGCTGTCAGAGCCAGAAGGTCTCCCCTCAGCCTCCTTCTCTCCAGGCTGAACAAGCCCAGGGCCCTCAGCCGCTCCTCAGCACCCTTGTGCTCCAGCCCCTTCCCCAGCTCTGTTGCCCTTCTCTGGCCACACTCCAGCCCCTCAGTGTCCTGCTGGGAGTGAGAGGCCCAGAACTGACCCCAGGATTTGAGGGGCAGCCTTCCCCGTACCGAGTCCAGGACAATCCCTGCTCTGGTCCTGCTGGCCACATATTCTGAGGTACCAACAGCCTATTAAAATATTTTAGATTTTATCTTTACCTGTATTAACACAGTGCAATATATTTACTATTTATTAGGTATTTATACCCATGGATGTTAATACATTGCACATACTAAGTACTGGTACTGTGCACATTAGGGGAATCTGAAGGGCCCTGCTGAAGGCCTGTTGCTTACTTTATCCAGGGCTATAAACGTGGCCACTCCGATTCCTCCGGCCTTTAAGAAATCCACACACGTCTGTGCAGTATCAATTGTGTCGACGACGATGTGGTCCAAGGCACCGCAGGACGAGGAAATGGCAACGTCGTACTTCTCGCTGATGGCTCCCAAATCTCCCTAAGGATTGAGGGGCAGGGGGCAGGCAGAAGTGTACCCATTAGCTTGGCATCAAGAAACAAAGGACAAAAGCTTTACACAAAGTGAAACGAGATGACAAATTAGAAAAGAATTTTCTGTGAAAGAACTTAAACCTGCATTAGAATTTGTAAAATAACACCTTCTCCTGCACACTGCTCCTTCTATATTTCTAATGCTCCCACGGTAGAAATTCATCTACTTAGGGCTTCAGAACGGGCAGAGCAGTGTGGTAACATTGATGTATTTTCTGTAGAGCAGTGTTAAATTTTATATTGCAGCGTTTCAGTGAGGCAGTAACAAACCCTCTCACGGGTTCTGGGTACGGCTGTACCACTGCTCAGCTGTCACATGCTGCTGCGTGCCGTCCTGCACTGATCTGAAAAACCAGTATTCATCATCTTTGAAAAATTCTGGTGCATCTGCAGATAAAAAACAGCGTGTGCAGCCAACTGCGAGTTATCCAGGAACAGCTTAACCTCCCCCTCCTCTCTGCAGCAAGTGATAACAGAGCAGGAGACAAAATACACTCCAGCTGTAGGAGACAGCGCTCTGCTGCTGTGTGAACTTTAGCCTTCTTTAATAAATCTATATGCAGAGCTTTGTGAGTAGACAGATACAAAATTAACTGCTTTTTTTTTTCCTGAAGATACTTCTTGGATGAGCAGGTGGGGAAAAAAACAAAAAGAGAGAAAGCTGCAGAATACAAAAGCAGCACTTTCACATTGACCCTGATATGCACTGTTTGGTGCTAGGGAAAAAAAAAGAAAGGAATGAAGAATTCTACCTCAGCTGCAAATTTTCAGTGTGTTAAATCAACACTGCTTGGAGCGAGCCAATAATACCCGACGTTTTTGCTACGACACAGCTTTCCTTGGTCTTCTGAAACAAAGACCCTGCTCTTTTTGATTCGAGAGGAGAAAAACAAAGAGATCCCCAGATTTTACAAATCTGTCAGGAAAACAGAGTTGCAACTCTGCTGTCCGAATTCCTAGCACCAGGGAAGCGAGGAGTTGTGCCTTCCACTCACTGACAGAAACATCACTCTGCCTCTATAAAGTGTAACAGCCTTTTAAAATTTACCAGTCGTCCGTAGATTCCAGGAATATTTCCACGTTTCTTCTGCTGCAGCAGAGCCTCCAGCACTTTTCCTCGACTGCGACTTAGCGCTAAAGAACTTTTGGCTTCTTCTACCTTCTGACGCAGATCTCGAACAAGACTCTTAGCACTTAATTCTTCTCTTCCCAGGGTCTCAAGTCTGTTCTCTTTCTAATGGTTGGAAGAGAGAGATTATCTTAGGCTCACAATAATGGCTGGATTCAGGGAGTCTGAGGCTCACAGCTGTGCAAGGCAATGAAACCAGCCACTGAAAGCAGCAGTAGCAACCACTTCAGAAGGAGGGCTGGCACTTGGATCCACGCTGGCTCCCGTTCAGTGCACTGTGACACAAATGACGGCTTATGAATCCCTGGATCGGGTTTAGGACAAGGCAGTGGGATTTGTTCTCTTTGGGGAATGACAGAGGAGCAAGAAGTGAAATTCAAAGAAGGCTCCAAACCAGCCATTTATTTATTTTAACATGTCTCATTATGATGTTTAACTGGATTCCCTTGCAGGGATACATAGGGTTTAATACCACTGCTTAATATTAACATTTGCTTAACCCAGAATAAGTTTGAAATCAAACACATCACCAGTTAACTGAGTATTAGAAGACAGTTTTTAAATGTTATTTGAGACAGGTTTTCATTTATTTTCACCACGACTGTAGCTAAATAGAACTTTTTAGTCTCTCAAAGAAATGATGTATGAAAGTCAAGTCTCACCTCCTTCAATTCCTTTTCAGCTTGGGGTAATTTTATTTCTATATCTTTGATAGCAGCTTTCCTTTCCCTAAGGGTTTGTGAAGTAGTGGTCAGAGCCTGCTTTGCCTCACTGAGCTGCGACACGGCGGTGTTATGAGGGGTGAGATAGATATCGAGCTCCAGCTGGGCTACTTCCATCTTTGAACGCGCGTCGTTCACCGCTTTACTGACCTCCATCAGCTCCTTCTCTTTGCTCTGCAAAAAAATGGGCAATGTTACAGCTAAAACCAGACACCTGTGGATTTATTGCATCAATCGCACTGTAGGAGAGAAACAGAGGAAATGGGTGGGGTGTTCTACCAGCTCTCCTGTCAGCAGGAAACGGTTCTGTCATCTCCAAGAACAAGTTTTGCTGAATTTATTAACGTATTCTGTATGGAAATGAAATATGGCATTTTCCCTAATTACAGAGGACAGCAGGCAATTGCCACAGAACATTTCCCTCCAAGCTTCACATCGTTTTCTCAGCTAAAAGGTGGGAGAAGCCCTACACATCGTGCTAAATTACAGATCAAATGAAGAAACCATTTTTTCAACTACAGAAAATAATCCCTCCAATTCCCAGAATAACTTTCCAGCCTCCAGGTGCTCAGGGATGGAACGGCACAAGTCAACAACACCCAAGTGTTACAGTAGTTGTCTTTTCATTCAAAGACAGGTTACAGCTGTGGGAAAGGCTCAGAACGTGGCAGTTCAAAATCTGTTTATTTAACCAACATACTGACTTAAATATTTTGAGGGGAGAAAATGAGTGTGTCCAAATGATGGCAGTGTAGAGTTCTGTGATACACACGCATGACCGATATACTCGATGACACATGATCACGATAAAAAGCAGACAACTTAATGAGAATGATTTAGCTCAGATCATAAATTCACCGTTAATTTCCCAGTTTGGCTCCAGTGAACTAAAGCAAGAACCAGTGTATTTGTCCTCTAAAATAGTGCTTTACACATTGCTTGTGATGGTTTCATTCGTAACGACCGTACGTCAATTAATACAGGAAGCATGCTAAGTCAAAACGGTTCAAACCTCTTTTTCTTCCTGTAGGCCTCGTGTTTCTTCCTTAAGGTTATCCATAACCTGCTTGAATTTTAGTTCTTCCTTCTCTTTTGCCTTTTCCAGAAGCTCTTTCTTCGACATCGCTTCACTGATAGCTTTTTCACTGCTGACAGGTACTTTTTTCAGTTCTTCTACCTGTGTGAGGAAAAGACTTTTAACTTCCTCTCCCAGGGAAACAAACCAGTTTTGCCTTCTTTAAACCCCACCTTTCAAGTGCTAAGTGGAAGTCAAAGGAAGCATGAGCCCTAAGGACAAATGCTCCTGTGGTTTTGTTGGATCAGACCTGGCTCTAGGAGGTCAGGATTTTATTTGCAAGGCTTTGGTTCTAGAGCCCACCCAGAGAGAAGCAAAGCCACAGAGGTGAAAGAACACAGCTTGCTGCAGAAGAACTCAGGTCTTTGTATCACAGTAAGGCTCAGTTCTTAAACAGCTACTTTCAGAAGGCCACTTTTGATCCAAAGAGGGATTTCATCACAGAATATAGAATATCAGGTTGGAAGGGATCAAGGATCATCTGGTCCAACCTTTCTTGGGAAAAGCCCAGTCTAGATAAGACAGCCCAGAGCAGCCTGTCCAGATCGAGATCTCTAGCAGCTGGCACCAACCAGCCTGGCAAAATATATCCATGAAAATAACTAGGGAAACAGGAATCAAATGTTTTGAAAAGGTAGTAACTGTGAGAACTTGCAACATTCCTGTAATCTCAACAAACGTGATAAAAAGATGCTGTAGAAGCCACAAGAGCTCCCAACCGAGCGGAGAAGTGACAGGAAAGCCTTTGACTGTGCAGTTGATGCTACCTTCTCTTTGTCCTTTTGCAGTTGTTTCTCCAGTTTTTTAGCCTTGCTTTTGGTATGTTTTAGATTTTCCCTTACTTTCACATCCTCCAAGTCCAACTGAGTAAATTTTTCTTTATTTTCCTCTATGAACTTTGTAATTTTACCGAGTTTCCTAAAAGGAAAAAAAAAAAAGGAAGAATAATCTATTCCATACCCTAGAAAATAATGTCAGTAGAGCTCAGCTTCATAAGTCAGCATACAGAATTTACACCAAAACTGCTTGGTCTTTGTGAAAAACAGCATCCAACACTTAACTATATTGATGGTATTTTCTCTGGGAAACAGTGTTTCATCAGAGAAACTTCAACTACCAAATCTCTACCTTACTTTTAGTAAAAGTACCTACTTTTCAAGGTCTTTCAAAGCTTTATTCTTGGCTTTTGTTTCTTCTGCAAGCTTTTTGCTCTTCTCATTAACATCTTTTGTTTCTTCATTAATTTTTTCTTTCTGCATTTCCATGTCATTTACTCGTTTCTTTAGGTCGTAGCTAGAAAAACAAACAAACCACAAACCCCCAAACTCCATGGTTTTTTCCATACAGCTGACATTCATAACGAGTATATACTTCCAATCTTAAGTGTAACCAAGTGATTATGTAAAGCATGAAACCTGATATTCATGTCAAGTGCCTTTGTCAATTTAATACAAATCAGTGAGGAAATGTAACAATTTAGACACTTCAGATGAAAATAGTCTTTAAGTGATCTACTTGCTCAGTTAAACATAAAGCTGTAAGAGATTCATTTGCCAGACTAGTTTACTTTGGAAAAAAAACCTGGCAGGCAGGTTTTTGGGGTGGTTTTTGTTGTTGATGTTTTTGGTGGTGTTGTGTTGTTGTTTTTAAAGGGTTTTGTGACAATGGTCTCTATTTTTAAGTTCATTATTTGAAACAAAAAAAAATCACTAGCTGCCTGTTGTTCAACTAAATTTGAAGGACTGTTAAGAAATGCAAAATATTTCTAATTAGAGCTATGGAAGCAGAGTTCAGCCCTCACCACTACCACACTAAAGCCAAATCCAAACTTTTGAGAATTACTTACATGTAGTATTGGCAGATATGATTCTTCTCTTTAAATATTTTGTTTTCCAAACAAAGAAATTCAATGGCTTTATTCTTGTCCCCTTCCAAGGCATCCTTTTCTTTTTCCACCAGTTTAACTCTATTTAACTAAACAGAAAAGAGAGTCAGAGCTACTTTACTGTCAGTACTAAAAAAACCAAACCCTGAGGAGAAAAAAGCCCAGACCCTCCACAGCACACGTGTCCTCTGGAGATGGTCTTCACCAATTAACCTGCTCTGCAAGGCAATTTGGCACCACACCCTTTCTGAAATAACAGATCACCGTTTCTGCAGTGGAGATTGTCCTTTGGGGGCAATTCAAACTGCAATTTAAAATTAAAAATGGGTCCAGGAGATACTAGGAACAGCTCAGGCGAGGAAAATATAGGTGAGAAATAGAGGAGTTCATATAGAAAATAACTTATATGGACTGTCTGTATTTCAACCTTGCTTCTAGCCCCTTTTAACTTACTTCCTGCAACCACATGTCTCTTGTTTTCCTTCCCAGCCTTTATACAAAGTCTACAACATATTTAAGATTTACCAAGGATACATCAAGTAAAAAGGACTTTCCTATTATTTAGTACTTTCAGAACTCAATGCATAAATAAACTGTTGCTCCAAAAGCATGTTCTGCCGTGGATCTGCCTGGCTGAAGGCACAGCACATTTCCCATGTTTGAAACCTCCTGCTGTTTTTCTACAAAATCCACCAGTGAAACACCACATTTATATTTCAATACAATATTTATAATTCAAACTAAACTCACCTTTTCTCCTCTCTGTTCATTTAAAATCTCTACTCTGCGACACAGGGTCTGGATGGGATCTTTCAGCCGTGCGGATCCTATTAAGTCTTCCAAATACTCCAGCATGCCTTCATCTTGGTCAGTCTGGCCTTTTGGTTTCATCATTGCGATCTGCTCAACTTCTCCCTTGGAAAAGAAAAGTTTCATGTTTTCTTAATGTTTCTTGGGTTTTTTTTCTCCTAGGGGAAAGAGTGAGTATTCTGAAGAAATGCAAACATCTTTGGAATGCAGGTATGTGACCATATTCTATAATTACATATACATATATATAAAAGAACAAAATACTGCAGTAACCAAAACTGACTATTCAGAGCAGTGATCTATTTGGGAAAACAAAGATCAACGTGAACAGAAATTTCCTCCACGGAGCATGTGGTGATGATGTGCCCGAGAAACAGAATCTCTTCTGAAGCCAACGTTCAGGTCTAAGCATTGCATCATTTCTCTAAAGATTCAAAAGGTATTTCCACAACCTAAAAAAAGAAGAGGAGAATAAGGCATGTCCTCTAGGTCAGGTAGCACCCAGTGGTCTTAGGGTAGCTTAATCAGGATTGGAGTCCCTGAAGAAAACAGAAGGTCCATAAAATCATGTCTGCTGGGTGAACTGGGCTGGCAATTCATGCAACTGAGACCCCCTTGTTAGAAAAAGAAAACCATTCTTTAAGTATTAAGCTTCCTTCATTTAATTTTCCTTTATATACAGCATCAACTTTAAATTATTAAGCTAAATAGTAACAATATTGTTTTTAAAAATAAGGAAAGATAAAACCGAGACAAAGACAGGGACTGTTTGTTTTACTGATTTACATTAGCCAAAATAAAATAAAAAACTCTGTCACTGGTTTATGCTCAGGACACAGCAGCACCAATGTTTCTAAACAGATTCTAGTTTGAAAATGACACGGTCATATATCAGAAGGTGAAGATGGGAAATTGAATGTACACATATTAAAACGATCTGGAGCGAGAACAGATGTGACAGATGCTGCAAAAATCCAATGAAGAGAACACTTGAGTAAAAACCTATTCACCTTTCAAAAAGCCCAGCTACTTTGGTACACGACAAGAGACAATTCGATTCCTTTGTAAACCAAATAGCCAGCAGTGCAAAGTACCAGCACTGGCTTCCATGATCCAGCTGAAATAATGAGCTGCATTAAAGGTTTTCACTCAGTTTTAGAACTGACAAGATCTAAAAACAAAATAAAATTTATATTCCAGTATCCGAGCTAACATATCTGAAATATAACTTTATATCCACAGAGTGAAAATATAGCTAAGAATTTAGTTGTTGTTTTTGGCTGCTTGTCAAAGCTTGAGCTGACAGCCGAGTCTCTACAGAAGTAGGGATGAGGAGGAACCTCTCAAGGACATACAGAAGGAGGGGTGATTAACGAGCCTGCCCAGGAAGAGTTGCAGAGGTCAGCCAAGGGCAGGAATCGGAGCAGTAACCTGTCCAGGTAGGGTAGCAGACTCTTCCCCAAGTGGTTTCACTCCCCAGCCTCAGTGCACAATGACACCTAGTGGTGCTGGGCTTTTCTTCCACTTCCTAAATACCATCTGGCCGAGCAGGAGGGGGAAAAAAAAGCAAAGTCTTGCAAATTTTGCAAAATAAGAACCGGTATTTATTAACCTAAGTCTTTGCTGCCTGTAATTCCTTTGTTAGAGTCGAACACAGCGGCAGAGGGTTGGGTTTTCATTTAAAATTCTAGAAGTTAAATACAGATAAGCTTTTATTTTCTGGTGATTCCTCTTCCTAAAAAGTGTCAGCTGGTTTGCCAAGACAAAAAAACAAAACAACCCAACTCTTCTTTTTATTGCTTACACATCTCAACCCCCCAAACAATTACATTTCTGCCAACTGCAGTTGTATTCCATACAATTCCAACGATACATTTACTCCCGTGCCACCAAAAGATGATTCCTCTCCCAAAAGTCACCTGTCAGGCAGCGAGACACTGCTCATAGATAGGAAACTGTACGAACTGCTCGGGGTCTGTGCAGTTGTCCCAAGTCTCTTTTGTTTCTTCCTACATTTCCTCTGTTTACATCCAAGAAAAAAATGCAATCACAGAAAAGATACTTAGTTCTGGTGCTGAGCAACATGTCTAAGAAGCTGTTTAGCCCACCTCTATAGTTAACACCTTGAGATACGGTTTCCCGCTATTTTAATTGAAACTGAAAACATTGTACCTGCTCTAGTCATGATTAACAGCAGAAAACCCCATTTTACTCTGCAGTGTTAAAATTTCATGAGCAATTTAACCGTTTCCTAATTTTTTAACTTATGCTTATTACTTGACCCATTATTTGAATTATGTAGAGAACCAACGCAAACCAACCTTGATCTCTTAGCCAGTAAAAGCTCCTTGGAAACACAGAGAGGGTTTTTGAAAGTGAAACCAAGGTGGCAGCAGGCAGTCACAAAGCCAACATGCCCAGGCGTGCTCGGAACGGGCCCCCAGGAAACCTCTGTAGTGATCTGCCTGGGTTATCTTCATCATCCTCTAGCTCACGGGCAGGAATTCAGGAGAGGAGAAGGAGCAATGTGCCCAGAAAAAAAAAAAGCAAACCCAACTTCTATTTAGTTGAGAAGACAATCAAAATGGATGTCATTACTAAGACACTGGTGACAGTGGCAGAGCACTAGTGAAGAATGAAACAGCCACAGAAGTCATCACTGTACAGAAAAGCATCAGAAATGCACGGAGTAAGAGCAAGAACTTTATAGCAAGTCAATAGTAACAGCCTTCAAAAACCAGTTTAAGAATTGCTCATCATAAAATCAATGACTCAGATGAGGAGCAGCAGCAGCACCGGGTGAAGCAGCCCCACAACACCCACTAGCCAGGAGTGCCTGGACTACCTGTCCCCGCTGTGGTCAAGCCCAGGAGGATGCTGTGGGTGGATGCCCATGAAGCTGTCTGATGGACTGACAGAAGCAGGGACATCAGCAGCACGCTCTATCGCTGTTTTAATGTTACGAGGCTGCCAAGTCAAGGCTGTCCCTGTTTTGAGTTGTTTCTTTTGGTCAAAGTTATGCCTGCACCCCAGGAGTATTTTAGGAACGCTATATATTTAATGTCAGACATCTATTACAGACAGAAATCATCAAATTTCAGTCTCTGTGTTGCACATGCTCTTCTGTATCTGCGTGAGGCTAAAACTCATAAGAACCAGCACATCTCTACTGATGCAGGCACGCTCCACGGCTGTCTCACTTCCCATGGCAAATTTGCCAAGGGCAAGAGTTCCCTCTCCCGTGATGCCCTGAAAAGGTGGGAGAATAAAATTCCCCTGAACCATTATGTCATATCTGACAACTACTATTATTTTCTCTAAAATTACACGTTCATTTCATAAAACAGCTGATCTTCTCAGAAGAGAAAGCTTTTCATCTGAGTTTTGTCCCACGTTTTTTGGCACATAAAGACTGGAATTTTAAAGGTTATCAACCTGCTCGCTAACGGGAAGTTTTGACCTGCTCATCAAGCTGCCTTTTGGCAACTCTTGCCACTAGTCTTGAAACAGGACCCTGCTTTTCACTTCTGCAGACAACTGCTGGTCACTGCTCTTGGCTGACAGCAGCGCTGTGTTCCAGCCACTCTCCTCTACCTCGAGAGCGGGGTCTGTGGGCTGCAGCACCAACCCCAAAGCCAGGAAGTCCAAACAGCATAACGCACTAATCCCCCAACAGACATCGCCCAGCCTCAGCTGGTGATCAGCTAGGCCCTGGTAATCTGTGCTGGGCACACTGGTATTCCATCGGTGAGAGCACGGGAACTGGAATTAAGGGAGTTTCACAGCCCCCATATGCCATTTTGAAATCCTGGTATGAAACGAGACAGGGCTGGGAGAAAGCCTCTGACAGTGACCTGAACACTCTTCAGGAAGGAACAGTATTTTTTGGTCTGGTTGTGAAAACTCACCTGCATTATCACTAGTTGTTTCTGGAGAACCTATAGAGAAAGACGTTTGCTTACCAATTACTGCTGCCTCTTCTCACCCTGAAAATTTGGGAAAGACATTAACTTCTGAAATCAGCATCCTGCAACACAGTGGATTTTGCCAACTACGCTGTTAATACAGCATTTGCAGATCTCCTGTTAGTGTTCCACAGAATAGCAACAGCAGCAAGTAGATAAAAAACACTTTCCCAGGCTTTTGGGTTGTCCATTTCTGGTGTTTTAATCACAAGCTTTAAAATAGCCCTGAAAACCTTGGGATCACTGAGCTGGATCCTGTACAACCTCACAAGCTGGACTAATTTTTGAGTGTTAACCCCCCCCCCCAATCAGGAGCAGTTTGGAAGCACAGTAAAGCACAGGCAAGTTGAAACCTCTGTTCTACCAAGGGGACAGTGTAGCTGGGAGTCCAGCAGATGGAAATGCACTGGGCTCTGGGGGGATACTGGGTAGTCTGGGTGAGGGATTTTGAGGGGAATTTCCTGTTGCAATTGGTGTGGCTTTATCAACTGAATCCAGGCTTAAAAAAAATCACACATTTTGTCAATACTGGTAAATTATACAACTCCTTTAGTCAGCCTTTTTGTTTTGTTGACATTTTCTCCACCTTTGAGGTGCAGGGCAGGAGGAAACCTCATTTTTCCCAAGCTGTACAAAGGAAACCTACTGCGAACAGGGAGCATCTCCTCTCACAGCCGGGTTGTTTTCCTCTGGCAAGAAGTTTCCTGCAGTTTGCACATTGTGATGTACCCCTCGTACCTCGACATCAAATCTACCTCGCTAAGGCTCTGCTGCATTTCAGAGTTCTTCTGCTACCCAGCATTTGAAGCCATGAGAAGTAAACCAAGCCCAGCTACTGTAATCTGCCCGATTTCCTGCCTCATCACAGAAGTGTTACAGCACTGGGAGAAAAAGCTGTCACCTGGGGCTATAGTCAAAGCAGATAATTTTCTTTCAAGGTAACATTAAACTATCAAAAATTTTAGCTAGCATGATTATGGCTATAATATACTTGTGACTGCAGCTATAATATTCAGTATTTTTAATGCAATCATGCCCTTTCTTTAATTCAGAACAGTATTTTATTGGTTTCAGTGTAGAGGCAGCCTTCTTTTCATAACATCCTAGGTTTAAATTGACACCCAGAAGTTTGGTTAATGAGTGATGGCTGGGTAGCAGCAGGCTATGCCACAATCCTCAGCCTAACACTTGGTACAGCACAACTGCTTCCTTAACTGGTTAAATGGATTGCAGGTTGCAACTGCACAGTATTTCATTGTTAAGTGATATGCAAATACAGACCGTGGTCAGAACATCCTTTCATTTAACAGATTAATGGTGTTATGATGTTTATGACAGTATTGGTATGCGTGCACATACAAAAAGATTTAATGTAAACATGTTGAACAGTAGATTAAAATGGTACAAGCATGAACATTTCTTCCCTAAAAGTTCTTACAATTGGAAATGTTCATATGGCACTGAACTTCTAACAGTAGTGTTTTCTTAGTATGCAAGTGATTGATGGAACTTGTCCTTTAAGCACTGAAGGAAACAGTTGAGCTTCAGCCAGCACATCCAGAGTGCTGGGAGAACTGCACTTGCAGTTAGAGCAGCCACCTCTCACTCAAAGGTTTGTGGAGGATTAGAGTAGCTATAGGCAAAATCTCTTACTGCTTGTCCTAATGAAGTAAATTGATCTTGATCAATCCAAATTATAACCCAATTTCAATTATTTTCTTAGCTTTTTAATATGGAAGGCTAGACAGAGCTGACATGCCACCAGGCAACCTTCTCTTAGCAAAAATATAGTGAAATTTAGAATTTTTAATCTTGTTTTATAGCACACAGCTATATATTCTTATTTCTTTCAAACAGTGAAGCATTTCTTCCAGAGAGAGGGGAACATGGACAAGAGATTTTGCAAGTGTTCCACCAGCCAGCTACAGGAGAACACAGCACACACATCTTAGCACCCTCACAGAAAGGAAGAGCAATGGCTTATGCAAGTAGTATGGTATTAGTGGATGTGCTTAAAGGAGAAACCACTTGAGAACATTTAGAATGTTTAAATCTATTTTTATACAGTTTTGAAAGATGAAAAAGCCAAGACTAATTAGGGGTAATTCCAATTATTGTTTTTCCTTCACTATCTTCTATTCTAACCTTCTTCTGGCCCCTAAGTTATTACTCATGAGGTTCAGGCTCTTTTCTGATGCAGCTCCAATTCTATAGGTTTATTTGACAGAACCTGGAACCGCTGCAAGAGTCAACAGGAAGGAAAATGAGAGGGAAAGCAGTAATGAGTATCAGCCTGTCCTACCCCTGGTAAGTGCTACCTTAGAAGTCATATAATTGAGTTTCTGCATCTGACAGCAGTTGCCTGACCACCCCCACCCCCCTGATATTTTGGTGTGTTTGATAATGTAAGTGAACCCAAACTGTGTTTTTATCTCCCATAAGCCACTAGGCAGCAACATGAATGTTTCCATTCTCCTTTGTGCTACTTGCACTGTCTTCAATCCCTCCCTCCCCCTTTTTTTGTTTCTTATATTGGACTAGCTTGATACACCTTGCACTTCACTTTGGGTTGACTATCAAAATGGTATCTCGCTTTTTAAGCAGGGGTACAGTAAGGAATGGCAAAAAACCAAGTGCTAAACGTGTATATCTTCAATCTTCAGTATGGCAGTTTCAATATGACTTTGACAACTGGCCCATTCTCCCCCCTTTCGTGCAAAGTTTTGACCCATTTCTAATTCTACATAGTGCACTGAAACTATGGATATAAATAACCAGTATTCCTGTACCCTTATTTTCCTCCTGGACTATAATACCCACAAGAGGGGTTTGCTGAGGTTTTATTTCCAAGTCCACATTATTGCTGCTACTACTTAATGCTGCTTATATCTCATTTCTACCCTTCATTTTTACCATGTGGCAAATATACAGAAGGGGAGAAAGTACCAAATCCTCAACTTCAGGCTTTGCCTTTCAAGATGAGTGTCATCATAGGTGGGAAATCAAGAAAGTAAAAGCCACATGTAGACAAATGTCCAAGGCCACTGCTGGCCAGAGATGAGGACAAGCTTTGAACTAGCCTGCTACACAGCATTCAGTTGTTTCACACAACTACCACTCTGCATTCTGGTAGCCTCTGTCAAGCTGTTTGCACATCTGTCTAATTTTAGAAGCTTTCTTAAGGACATTCTTGTAGTTAATACAAGAATACACATTAAGTGCAAAACTAGAGTCACTTTGGAATTTAAGTCGGTTATTGTCAAATTCAACCTAAATTTTGGACTTAAGCTTATTGGCATGTTCTAATTAAACTATTTAATTGATCACTCTCAAATACACCCTGCCCCTAGAAAAGGGCTTTTCTCCATTGTCTATTATCCCTGTTTTTCTGGAGAAAGCTTAACAAGCATTGGTTACAACGTTATGTTGCAATATGTAAAATAAAACTCCTATGAATTGTCAGCATAACTTTTCTGATATTGTAAGAGAATTTATTTGGAAACTGCACATGGACATCCTGATTTATCTTGTGCTGCTCTGCACTCACTTCAGCACAAAGTGAAATTCCTTCTGAACTCTATGGATCACTGTTGAGGCTTTTATTTTTACACAAGATTTTATTAAAAGAATATAGTTTTACTTAATTATATTATCACACTTGCTTTAACTGTTCCTAGCACTCAGCTGTCCTTGACCTTTTAGAACAAACCTCTCTTCACCACCAATGCTGGCAGCAGAGATCTCCAGTTATAATCCCAGCAGAGCCTTTCAGCTTGTGCTCCACTCAGTGCTTCAGCTCAAATGTTCGTGTGCTCATTAGGAATGCAGACCTCAACAATTGGGAGCTCCTGGCTTATCTCAAAGCGGGAAGAAAATCTGCTCTCCCTCATTTCCTCTCTGTTACACTGAAAGAGTGACTCCTACATGATTTCCACACAGCAGCAGGTGAAAAACTTGACTAAACTTCCTTTCTGGCAACGTAATTTTGCCATAGGATAAGACAGTACATTGCAAAAAGCTGTTCCAATCAGTTACATATAAAATCACTGTTAATTGTTTAGACTTGCTGAAGATTACAATAGAATATTTTAATTAAGCCCAAATACATTTAAGTAAAATACTACTGTAATTAGTACAAATTTTACTTAAAACAGTTTTGGTTTGTTTGAAAGCAGCTTCTACCGATCTGCTGATAGAAATCTGCTCCCATGGCAGTCTCCTAGTGCAAAATTCATTCAAAGCCTTGTGCCATTTAGTACCATTTCTGTAAGATTCATTTGCAAAGTTGCTGAACAGGACTCCACCACAAAACTCCACTGCCCTTTAAAAAAGTCTGTATCCACTCCTCACCTTGCAAGCCAGCAGGAGCCAGTTTCAGCGGTGCCAACAGGTGCTGCCCACCACCAGTTTGCTCTGTCCCCCCCACATGCCCACCCCTCCATGTCCAAACCAACACTCCTGCAAGTGCTCCCCATTTATTTAATAATTCCTTAGAGGAATAGCAAACGGAATAAGGATGCTGAGATTTTTTTTTTCCTGGCCTCAAGGTTAACCTGGTCAGAGGAGTCACTGCTGAGCACCAAGCACACCTACCTTCTGAGCTCTGCCCGGCTGGAGCGCACAACCCATACAGACTGTGTGTGTACGTACACTGATGCTCCAGGTAAGTCTTTCAAGAGCAGACAAGTCATTTTATTTGTTGGTCTTTACAGAAACACAACTTACTGAAGCTGGGGAATTAGGTAGAAAAACAGCAGCAAGATGCTCAATTTTACCACAGTGCTTAGTAGACTTTTTTTTTAAGTGAGAAAAGGCTTTTTTTTCCTGTTGCAGTTTCAGGCTGTGGCAAGCTCGTTGAAAATGCACAGAACAGTTGTCTGTTCCTCAAGTACTAAAAGCACAGAGCAATTTATTAAAACACAAAATGTAGTGGTAGAACTTAAGGATCACAAAAAACCCCAAACTCCTCCTGTTAAATGTCAGCAATAGCACCTTTTTGAAACAAGATTTTTCTCAAGGAGCTAGTTCAGGCACACTTCTGCAACTGCTCAGCCTTGCCTATTGTGGTTTTCCAGAGGTGCTTTTTGTAATGGTACCAACAGAAGTCAGCAGTAGCTTGATTGTAATATTTTCAGTATGCACCAGCAGAACTACCTGTATCACACCCTACTCAACTTGTACAAAATTCAGTCTGCCCTAAGCTTTCAAATCTTACCCTAAAAGGCACCAAAATCTGCTGTGTCAGAGACCGCAAAACAGGGGGTAAAGAAACCAAAAATATAAAGCAGTCTTCTAAAAAGCAAGTTATTTTCCACTGAGTGATGCTAAATATGCTAACAAGATATAATCAAGTACCTCAAAGGTTTGTTACTACATTTAGGACACGTTCTCTTACAGCTTTTCTCTTTGGTAGTAACTAGTGAAATGTTGTGTCACAAGCCCAAATCTGCATTTGATGATCCTTAATGAACATTTTTTGCCCAAAATCTTTAATACAAGTTAAATATTTTAATTACACCCTATTGTTAAAGCGATTTATAATTTACCTTAAATGAGAAATTACTTGATAGCAGGTGAAACTCAGAGTAGCTTATTTAAGTTTAACTATACTGAGGAAAAACTAAATCCTGTTATTCCCTCAATTTTAAATAACTTAATTTGAAAAATATTAGGGGGAAAAAAAAAAAGGGTAATCCTTGTGATAGTAGTTCACAGCCTCAGCCTGCTGACATGCTCTCATTTACTTCTAACTAGAATGTGGAGTATTTGGGTTTTGAAGTTATGCTGTCACTGGGAGATAAAGGTTTCTACATTTCCCAGCTGCAAAGTACTCAACTTTGAAGAACTGAATCAGTAGATTTCACTTTAAAAAGGTGCAAACCCTTTTGTACAAAGAAAAGGGACCTTGCCTCAGTCAGAAACAGAAAAAAACAATACCGTTTCCTCTGCTATTTGTTACAATACATTTCCCACAAAGAGTTCAGGGGAACTAAAGAAAAAAAACAGTCAGGGTGGGAACTACAGCCTTATGCTTTAATATTGGTTATACCTGCCTCTTACTTCCCATCAAATAGGTGGAAAGCATGAAACTAGCATTTAGGAAAGGGTATGTTCTCCTCATTGTTAACTTCCTGGGAAACAATGGGAGAAGAAATCAAATCACATTTTTGGGGGGGAAAAAAAAAAAAAAATTAGAAAGGCTTAGCAACACTCTCTCCCAAATGTTCCTCTGACCTCCTCCCAGAGGTAAAAGGGCTCTCCTCTAACACTAAGCTTCAGTTATCTCTACACCAGAATTTCTCCCTCACTTGGTCTTTGCATTCTCTCCCTAGTAGAAATTTTATTAATATTTCAGAACAACTGCATAGAAAAAAAGAGTGCATTTACTACAGTTGTTTTGTTGGAGATACCTCTCACTCCATCTTGAAATAGAAAATACAGGAATAAATGTTGGAGTGAATAATTATCATGGAGACTTCAAGACACATATATCCTCTTTTTGTGGGTGTAACCATAAAAAAGGACTGCACGAAAAGGCTTGAGGAAGTGAAGCAAGCACAGCGACCTATCTAGAATTTTTTTTTTTTTTTTTAAGAGAGGAACTGGAAGCTCCTTTGACAGAAACAGGCCTAAAATAAAACCTACTGAAAATTTTTCAGACCCTGGGAGGCTCCCACTGTTCACTAATTTTCTAGGCCATGATCCTTCAGAGTATATTTGAGACCTTTTAGTAATAGTAGTGAAATAATTAAAGCTAGTTGAAGATATAGTTACTCAATTGAATTAATATTTAAATATTCCCATCAAGTATTTAATTCAATTTACATTAAGTAACCATTTGGCACATAGCAAAACTCCCCATTATTATTTAAAAAATAGAAAAACAAAATAGTGTAGTTCTTTTCAGCCTGTCTTTTAAACAGCAAGAAGATGCCAGCAAGCCTTATAATTTTAGGGTCAGACATAAATATAGATGATATTATATTGACAAAGTCTTTGATTATTTTTACAGTACAGGTTGTAAACTTCAGCTGTTAAAGACATGAATTGGCTGTAAATCTGCCACTCAGAGTCCTAATTGTTAAACAAAAGTAGACAAAGTACACTCCATGTGTATTTTCTTGCATTCAATTTTTATGCACAGTAATTTTTACATATGTACTTCTGCAGGAAAACCGTGTCTATGAGAGCGTAGATAGGTTAACAGTACAATCATTAAGATTTAACTTAATCTTCATGCACTTTTATCTTAAGTATAAGCAAGTTGATGAATCTCTGCCACGCTTAAGCAGCACAATAATATTGGGGTTTAAGGTTTATTTTACTACACCAATATTTACGTGCTGCTAGGGCGGAACAAGCATGAGAACTCTTCTATTCATCCACATGTCACGAACACAAATTTGCTAACAGAAAAAGCTCTATTAGTCTCTTCAACTGCTTCTCTTCCTTAAATTTCTGAAGCAGCAAATAATGATTCGCATCTTTATTAGAGCGTGCAAACCATGATGTGCTGCTAAAGTACTTTAAGGCCTCAAACACAAGACTTAAACCTAGACAGCAATTTTTTGGTAACCATAGTTCAGAAATATAGAATTATTTAAAACCGGTTTTATTCAAACACCAACCTGTAAAATTAAGAACCTGTTATGGTCCAGATCAATTCCGTGGCTTCGAAGAAGAATGCCAACATCTTTGAATGTCTTTTTCTTCCCATCGATGTAGTAGACTGAGGAATTATCTCTATAGGCAGTTCTAGACACACAAAAATTGCTGTTAGGAATGACTTCGTAATCATCTCCTTCCTGTTTTGAGGAAAAACAAAGCCAGAAAAACAATTACTACAGCACAGGTTTACCTTGTATTTCACACTTAAGCACAAAAGGTTTATCATGGTCAAGTTTTAAGTCAACTGCACTCTGTGGTCTAGGAGAAGGAAAATCTTTCTTAAAGCTGCATATCTCAAAAAAGAGGAGAAAAACCCCAAAACCCAAAAATCCCCAACAACACACCTTGAGAACTGGAGAAAAAATAGCCCAAATCATTTAAATTGAATAGCCTTCAATATTATGCCTTTCCCACCTCTAATACAAGCTACTGCTTTGAAAATATTCAATTTATTCTCTTTACCACTGGTTCAAATCACAAAGGAAAAGGCCTACTTCAAATTTTGAGTGGCTGTGCTATTCCACCCTTAAAATTTCAGCCTAGGAAGTCTTGGATGGCTTAACTGTTGCTTGCATTTTAAACTCCTCTTTTATAGTGCTAGGAAAAGGAGTTACTTTTAGCTGAGATAAAAAAGCAAAACATTAAAAATGTGCAAATATGACATCATCAGCTTCAAAAGAGATCTCAGGCTTACCTACAAAGCTGTAACTGGTACAAAGTAATTGGTAACAAAGCATAAAGCTGGTAGACTTTAAAAAGTTAAAATTGATGCATTCTTCTTGTAAAGACTTAAACTGGCCTACCACTTTCCCTGATTAACCCCCAAGAGCACAATCAAACTGTTATCTGGTATATGCAGAATTTTTTTAGATTATAAAGTTATCTCCTAGATGCTAATACAAAGTAGGAAGAAAAAACCCCAGACACCACCAGAAAACCAAAAACAAACAAAAAACAACAGAACACCCCCCCCACCCCCCAAAAAACCCCTCATATAATTATTGAATCTGGTTATTATAAATACAGGCAGAAAGTATGTGTATGGATATCAAGTAAAATAAAATAAAAATAAAATAAAAAATATGCTTTTAAAACAGTTCCTTCACAGGCTGTAGAAATTTCTACTTTATTAACACAATATTTGAGATTTCCATGTAAATTTCCCACTATTTTGTCTGACCCCAAACTCAGCAGTTCAGCTGAAGCTTCAGCTAGAATGTGTGCACAAAAAATAAATGTAAATGAAGATAAATAAATTCCTTCCACTGTAATTGCAATAAATCAACAAAAACGCCCAGAAGTTTTTATCAATACCTGAAGTGGAAAGCAAAATAAATATTTTTTTTAATTTGCCAACACTTTTTATTTCATTCAGTCAAAATATTAGGTTCAAAAAAACCTTAGTGGTAGGATGTGAGGTCCAGAATTTTTGATGAAAAATCTGTTTTAGAATTGCAGGCATGTTTACAGTATATAAAGTGTAAACAAGAAAGTTTCAGATTCATTATATATTTTTCTAAATTTAGATAAACTAAAATACTTTCTAACTGGTTAGAGAAGTTCTGCTTCAAAAGCTTTTATTTCTTAATATATATGCTCATATTATAAATTTAAGAATATAGCATGTCCAAACACACTTATTTCTGAAATTAATAAGACCCCTAAAAATTTATAAGTTTTATTTGCTTGAGGTAAACAAGACAACTCTAAAACAACTTCTTAAAAATCACAAGTACATATTTTTAAATAGTTTTAAAACGCACATGTACCAGATAATAGTCTTATTAGAAATTAAAAAAAAAAATCCCTACTAATATTTTAAGGACTGCACTACTCTATAGAGAATTTTTTAAGCTAATTAACTTTGAGGCTTTACACCCTGAAGGTAAACTACTAATGCTATGAAGTCTTCCCCAGCTCAAACTAAAATAACCAAATATTAAAAGCTTTCAAATGCTTAAAGAAAAAAAAAAAAAAAGCAAAAAAAGAAAAAAAGCAGCATCTCCATACCTACCTTGTCAATGATCTTTTGGAAGTGGACTTCCACAGAACAACTCGGGATGTCTACATGTTCGTCAGAATTGTGGATCAGCACAGAGAGTTTTTTGGATCTGATTTTTTGTGCTCGATACCCAAACACAAAAAGCATCGAATCAATGACATTGGACTTTCCACTGCCATTTGGCCCAATAATACATGAAAAACGCTGCATAATAGAAGGAAAAATGTTATATTCAGAGGGAAACAGATCCTGGCCAGTGCACATCACCCATTTTGTCTGTGAAGAGTTTAAAACAGTTATTCCTAGTGCATGAAACTGCAGACTATTTGATAGCTTCGTTTTTACTGCCAAAGGTAGAGCAGTGAAGCTTACTTAATAAAACCCCCACACCTCAACTCAGCTTTCTAAATTTCAACTTATTAACTCAAAGCAGTACTGCCTTTAGTAAGCATGTTCACAAGGAAAGTTTCATGATTAGCCACGTAAGTCTCTTGTGGGTACTAAAAAATATTCTCATTCTTCAAACACCCCTGAAAGTTCTCAAGTAAACGAAATAAAGAGAAAAGTGTGCTTTTTCAGGGTTTACTGACAAATGAAAATTGTACAGTATCACAAAGTTGCACTTCGCTGTTTTCTCTACTAGCCAATAATGAAAATTCAGAGTATCACTATATAAGTAATTCTAAAACATAACTATTTTTCACTTATTTTGAGGTAAGCTTACATGAAAACACAGGAAGGAATACTAACACACAGCAGTCTTACCTTCATTTCAAAAAATGCTTAAGGTAAAACAACGATACCTTATGAAAAGGTCCCAAAGTTTGCTCCCCTGCATAGGATTTGAAGTTCTGGTTTACAATGTGAGTTATCATGAGACGAGGAGCACCAGCTTCGTTGGTCATTGCTGGAGGTGGGGGAGGAGGGATGCTACTCAAAATCTCTTCTAAACTTCGGTTATCAAGCACCTCGTTTGAGACTGCTAAAACCCATCCAAAATAAATAGAAAGGAGAAAAAAATAATAAAAAAAATAATACTATAAGCTCTCAGTGACTAGACACCTTTTAAAATGTTTAACTGGAAAAGCAAACCATTTCTATAGGAACCAAACCTATACTTCTGCCTATAATCATTAAAAATAACGAAGTGGAATTAAAATTCTTCTTTCCATGACCTGCATCTTTAAAAAGAGATACTTAAGATGTCCCATCGATGCACCAGTGGGTTTGTTCTTTCATTATGTAATTCTAACACACTTTAACAGGCACTCTGCAATTACAATAGCTACAACCGTCACAATAAGCCTACAAATCTGAAGCAGGCAAAAGTCTTTCTAATTAATAAGTGCAAAGCCACATTTCAAGCGTGCTCCCAAGTCACTCTGCAAGATTTGGGGATCGCTGCACAATGCTCTGAAAGCTGTAATGACAGCACAACTACTCTGCAAAGACAGGAAGTTTGTTACGAAAACAAACTGGCCCCCTGGATATCAGCTAGTTGTAAGCAAAGCAGCTTTTCAACAGTCACTAGCAACTTTTTCTTCAAATAGACAGTAGTTTTTGCCACCAATTTCAACATATTAATCTGTTTGTCGAGTACCTTGCCTGAATAATTGCACATCTGGCTACCTAAAGAGACATGCTGCTTTTTTCCAGACATTTTCAGCAAAAACCCAACTCAAGAAAATACGCTGCTTCATGAAAAAGAAAGTCAAATCATTTTAAGAGTTAAGTAAATAAACTTGACATTTATTCCATTCCAAGAAATCCCATACCATTGGCTGCATATAAATTTGAAAAATCCTGCTGTTGTACCACAACCTGAAGGACAATGTTACAGATCAGGACTATGAAATAGGATTTATTAGAAGAAAGTCTACAAATTGCTTTTGCACTTGCACCAAATCACTGTTCCAAACATTTAACTCTTTGCAAGCCCTCCTTCCCCATTTTAAAAGCAGTTTAAACTTGCCAGGAGTGAAGGCTTTCACTGTTCCTTTCTAGAAGGAAAAAGAGCAAAGCCTGTCTGGAACAGTTGGTAAATTCAACAAGACGTTGTTGCTAAACAGGAACTATCATCAGATTTACACACTATCAGAACCCAAATATTCAGACCTACCTTCTGGAAGTACTTTACCATGCTGTCTGTCATCTTCTTTTTCCACTTCCATGTCAGTGGTGGAGTCCTCTAAGGACTCTCTGCCTTTCCGATGGGCTGCTGCGGAGGTTTTGGTGCTCTTGTTTGGCATGATCTCTGCTGGCTGTTCCATTTCCATTCCAAGCAATCAAACTACTGAAGGGATCTATCTCCTTCGCTAACAAACAAGAAAACCCCATGATCTAAGCATTGAGCTACAGTCCCCTTAGGGATACACCTACACGTTTAGCCAAATGTTTAACTAATACAGAAACTAAAGACGAGAGGTATTTGAAGATCAAAACTCAAATTTGAAACAAACCCCTCAAAATTGGCCTCATAATGATATATTTTAAAACACATCACCCCACAAAACAACGGGCCAACCCTAATCTGTAGGAACAGCATGAATCCATCTACTGCAAACTGACATAGACAGGCGTTAAGTGCAGTTACCATGCTCGGAGAAAGCGATCATGATGCTGGAGGCAAAAGAGTTAAAGACATTCGCAATAACAAACTAAGTAGCCATATGTCTGTCCTCTTCTGGAAGCACTCTTTACATACACTGCTTCAGACCTGAAGCTCGTTTTACTTTTAACAGTCCACGCTGACTACATATTTTATATATAGATAAACAAAAAGACCTGAATAATTACAGCAAAGGATTGACTCTTAAGCAGTTTAAAACGACACGCTCGTTTCACAAAATATCACACGACCCACTACTGCCAACATTCGACATTTAACAGAGAAAGCAGAACAAAATACCTTTATCTAGCCGTGATGTTAGAGTTAACTGATCAAGAAGGAAACATTACAAAAGTTCATCAGCTGGCACTTCAGCACAGCTCCCAATAAGTATAAATAGAAAGCAACCGATGAAAAGAAAAGACGACTGCAGGAGCGAAAGTTTCTCCAAAGAGTTTAAATTGCAGCAAGTGGCGAGGTTACTTCGCAGAAAAACAGACATGAGAAAGTTTACTTCTCACAAGATAAAAAACTGACGTGGTTAGAAAGTCATCTTACAATTGGTGCCAATCATTTGACGTTTTCAGACCTACCCCCAACCCACACTCTCATGAGAGTCCTTCATTTGGGACAATGGGGGAGGGGGGGGAAATGAGAGAAAGAACTCATTTTAAGGCAATTTGAGTCTATGCCCCTGTTAAGACGTGTTCCGCAATGGCTGTCTCAGACAATTACAGCCTCTCCAAGTACCAGATCTTATTTTTTTATTTTTTTTCCCAGAACTGCTCCACTCCAACAGAGTTGTGCAATATAGACCTATTTACCTTACCAACCCTTCCCCCCCCCTCCCAGATACTTCAACACAATGAACACGCATAACTACCTGACCTCAGCTTTTAAATCGCGATAAATCAGCTGCCACACACTCTCTTAACAAATTTAACAAATTCGTGCCCGGCCCCTCCCCCGAGTCAGCTCAAAGGTGTTTGTTCAAAGCATCTCTCGACCATCTCCTGCCAAGTGCCGTTTTTGTTGAGGGGATGGCGAAGAAAAAAAAAAAAAAACAAAAAGACCGAGTCAGAGGCGGACAGTAAAGCTTCGTTGTTAACAGCCGATTAAATTCGATAGCGACAAACCCGTGTCAGGGCAAAAATGTGGAGGTTTCTTTTAAATCCATCCGTTATTCTAAGAAGTCCAACTGCACCCTTGTCACGGTCTTTCCAGGTCGTTATGGACTTCCCTCAGGCTTTCTCTCTCATGCTTCGAGGAGAGCTCGTTATAGAAGGGTCCCTGCTTTATAAGCAGACTAAAATCGGGCCTCTGTGCTATCGAAACGTATTCCTGCCTTTCCCGATCCTAGGTGGGTTTGATCGACGGTCCCCAGAGATCCCTAAGGGCACAGCAGGAAAACGGACCGTTCTCCCCTAGGCTGCAGAAGACCCTCTCTCATCCTCTCCTCCTCAAACCCCCCTACCGACACCAGACAGGACGGACGCTCCGGGCGGCGGGACAGAGCCCGGGCCCCTCGGGAAGAGCCCTTCGGCGGGGCAACCACCGGTCAAACCGCCCGGGACCCGGAGAAAAGGGCTGCCAGCGCCTTTCCCTCCCTCAGGGCGAGAGGAAAAAGAGGAAAAATAAGACGGGACAAAGCCTGCTGCTCCCCTGCCCTCTCCCTCAGCACGCCCTAGGTAGGGAAGCGCCCTGAGTACTCCTCCGCCGTCCCGCTCTCCGCAGGGGAAACCCCCCGAACTCCACCTGCCCTCAGGCGAACTGCCGGCGCCTCTCCCCGAAACCCTGCCCTGATCTACCCGGCGCTACCCGCGGAGCTGGTACCTTCAAGGCCCGGCGGTGACTCGGGCCTCAGCGAAGCTACTGGCGGCGGGCAGGGCGGGCAACTCCTTCTCCCGCCGCGGCTCGGCGACTTCCACACTCGAAAATGGCGCCCAAACGGCGAACTCGAACCGAAATTCGTTAGAAAAGGCGCGGGGCATGCTGGGAAGGGAGGGGGCCGGCCTCCCGCCGGTTTGAAAGGCGGAAAGGAAAAAACCCGCTCCCGCGCCATCTTGTTTTCCGTTACTGCGCGGACAGGCTGGGCGGGATAGAGGGGGGAGGAAAAAAAAACCCCAGCCTAAAACGTTAAATAAATCCCCTCGCCGCAGGGTTTTTGAGCGGGAGAAGAGAGAGGAGAAACTCGGTGTTGAGGGTGGCCGCGGGGAAAGGATTTATTTTAATTTTAGAAGTAGGTCAGTGGGCGGCGCTCGGTTGCTCGGCAACGGGCGGGGGGGGGGGGGGAGAGGTGGCTGAAAGGGCGCTGCTTTTAAGGGAAAGGGAAAAAGGAAAAAAAGAGAAAAATTAAATAAAAATTGTGGTGACACAGCGGTTTTATGAGCGGTGTTAATTAACAGGCGGCGCGGTGACGCTAGCGGGCCGTGTCACCTGGTTGGGGAGGGCCCGTGAGGTGGCGGTGGGACGAGGAGGAGGAGGAGGAGGGAGGAGGAGGAATTCTCGCGGGAAGTAGCCATAGAGACGGAGCCGCTTGGCCGCGGGGGGAGCGGGCGGCAGCCGCTGCCCTCTGGGCCCTGCAGCCCGTGCCGGGACGGAGAAGAAGGCGGGATTAACGTGGGAGCCTCGCCGGGGCTCGGGAGCCGGTTCCCGCCGCTCTGCGCTCGCCTTGCCGGCGCAGGTAAAGGCGGCGATTCCCCCTCCCCTTGTATCGGGGGTGCTGCCCGGGGGGGGCAGGTCTGACTCATCCGCTGCCGGTGGGCGACAGGGTCGGGAGCCGTGACCCCCTTCACGGCTCGGCGTAGGAGGAGAGGAAGGAGAGCTCCGGGAGACGGCTGAGCGGCGAGGTAAGGGCGGGGGAGACCTGACCCCCGGCTCCGGACGGCCCTGAGGGGAACGGGCAGAGGTGCTCGCCGGGGGAAGGGCGGTGAGGGGGCGGATGATCTGCTGGAAACTCCCAGGGGAAGGGGGTCGGTGGCCCGGGCGGAGAGAGGGCTTTGTGGTGCCTGAGGGTTTGCGGGGGACGACGACGCGGAGGGGGCGGGAGGAGCTGCGGTTCCCGGGGCGCCGGGAGCCAGAGCCGCCCCGGGGGGCAGCTGAGCTGTGAGGAGCGAGCTCCTGTTCTTGCTCCGCCACCGCCATCTGCGCCCTTCCTTCCCCTCCTGCCGTTCCCTTCGCTCCCCGCCGGGCTCTCGCTCAGTCTCTGACCCTCCTCTCCTTGCCCAGCAGCTCCGGAGGGGAAGCGGCTGAAGGGGGAGAGGGTGAGGGGCCGGGGGCTCGGCTGTTAGAGCCGGGCGAGCAAGCGGGAGCCTGGGAGAAGCTGAGCCAAAGGCAGCGGGCCAGAATAATCCTGGTGATTGCCCCGTCTTTTTTAAAACGGTCGATAACTTTCAGCCAAGGTGCTGTATTCGTGGGGTGTGTCGCAGAGCTGCGTGTAACGCAAGTACTCGGATGGGTAGTGATGGATGTACCTGTTGACAGCAGGTGAGCTGGGCAACCTAAGGCTGAGCGTTGTGCCTTCTTTGTCAGGCATGTTTAAGCCGTGTTCAGAAGTTATAATCGAGTTCTGGTCTTGCCTTTCAAAGGAAAACAGCACAACTCCATGTAGCGGGAGCAGGGAGGGAGTGCAAGCTGGAAGCTGATGTGCCTGCTGCAACTCTTGAGACGTAAACAAGTAAGAACCACCAAGCAACAGCTGAAGAGGTGGGTTTAGCCAGGTGTGATGTGCACAGCAGATAAGATCCGCGCATCCAAATATTATATGAGGTATTCTGTTAAGCAGGATAGACACGTTACATTGGCAAAGAAATCCTTAGTGCTGTTTTACTCCATGTTATTTCTTTGCTGTATACGAATCTTACCGTTTAGGTTCAGGGATATAGTTTTAGAACTTGTGGCACAGGCACTAGCCCTGTACTGATCAGCAGAAAGCATCACTGTGCTGAACAGGGATATGCAGGTGCTGAACAAAGGCATCACCACCCTACAGAAGGCAAGGCTGTGATTTAAAAGGCTACTTCGAAAGTTTATCACAAATTTAGGCCCCTTTTAAATGCCTCAATGGTGACATCCCCTATGTGATTTTTCAAGGCAGGAGAAGGAAATTAGATATTAAAGTATGAAAGATGTAATTATTTTAAAATAATTGTCATGTGTGTTTATCAATTTATGTAGAGTAGAACTTGTTTTATTCTTTGGGCACAGAAAATTATATATTTTAGGACTATTATCCTTTTAATGCTTCTTAAATTCTGCATAGCAACTGTTTGACACACGGTCATTTTTGTGGTGAGAACATGCCAGAAGATTAGGCAGCCACATTTGTGCATCATGCTTTCCTCAGAATATACCATCTGCTCCCTCCCTGTTGCTCTCAGTTCTTTCCATCCTGGAGGGTAAAATGTTTTAACCTGGATCAGTGCCTCTCTGTTGTCCTGGCACAGATGTGCAAAGTTTTTTTGCTGTCACATTTTCTCAGAGGGCTCTTGCTAAACATGAAGTTCAGTGAAAAGGTTGCTACCTTCACAGCTGTATGTCAGCACGAGAGAGCTTTAGTGTTTCAACCTGTAATATTTCAGCAAAATGTTCCTAGCATTACTTGTTCTTTAACTTGTCCAGTTAAAGAACAGATCAGATAAATTTGGGGTTGGGTACTGTACAAACAGAGTTCCATTTAGACTCAGGTCTGGCTTGGTTCTTATTTTTCCCCAGTACTAATGTAATATTACTTACTTTGAAGCTTTTTATGTTGGTGTTAGGATCTTCCTTTTTATTTTTGTCTACTTATATATGGCTTTGTTTTGGTTTATTACAGTTACAGCATACATATATATCTTTTCTTAATGCTCCATCTCAACAACTGAAATGAGACTGAAGACTTCACTTTTAAAGGAACCAAAACATATCCTTTGTCTCAGAACAAATGGTGGAAAACGGTGTTAATTGTGTAGTCTCTTTCCCAGAAAGTATTTCTTTATCATAAATTTCATAGTAAAATACCTGCAGAAGCTATCAATAGTTTGCCAGAAAGTTTTGAGGTTTTCTTTCCCTTCTTACTTCTAGTAGTAAGTTAAAAGCTTTCCCAGACAGTAAATAGGGTTAGTGATATATCTTCTTGCACGCAGTAAGACGTGCATGTAGCAGATATAAACAAAATTGTATTCTCCTCCTAATAAATCAGATATGTCAACAGTTTGTGTATGATGCAGTGTTAATAAACTGACCTATTTGAATGATAGCTGGGTGTTTGCACTTGTCATACACTGAGACCCTTCTGGAGGTGAAGTCCAACATTTCAGCTATGTTTCGGTATGCATTGTAATAAGAATTGTATTTTTACATTATACAGGTTATTTTTTTTTTAATTTCTACCAGCTCGTTCCTTGACACAGAAGAGTAAGAAAACAAAGAACTTTTTTTTTTTTATATAAAACATTCTGTGTAATCTTATCAAACAAATAGATGAGTTATTTTGTAAGCTTATGCTGGATAATTAAAATGTTCAGCCTTCCTTAATTCAGTTACACATAAAGAATTAGTTAGCTGTGTGGGATGGACTACAGCTGACGAGCTGTATTCCTGCAGCGATGATCACCAGATTATGAAATGGAACCTTTTGACTAGTGAGACCACTCGAGTAGTGAAACTTCCAGATGATATTTATCCCATAGATCTTCACTGGTTTCCCAGAAGTATAGGTGGCAAGAAGCAGTCCCACGCTGAAACCTTTGTCCTAACAAGTTCTGATGGTAAGTCAATTTAAAATATTTATCATTTCAGACCCCTCTGTGCTTCTGTCACTAATGCACGAGAAATTCTTTGCCGTTAAATAGTCTGCAAGAAAGCAGCTTCAAATACTTGCACACCAGTTGCACTGGTGTCAAGTTAATAATTACTTCAAATTTAATACATTGTCCTGCTGTAATTTGCTCTGATGCAACATTACCAAACATACCCCTGACAGCAGAGGTGTAATTTTTTATGGAAGGTTGACTTCTACCATCTTTTCTTCCATTTCATAAACCAGTAGCTGTCAATAGGTCGGTACTGGATGACACCCGATCACTTGGAGGTATGAAAGCTGGTGACTGAGTTACTGAAATGGCTTAAGGGTGATGATTAATACCAATGTAGACCGTTTCTTGGACATACTTCAAGAGCATGTCTTATGTCTGGCTTCTCTGGAGTTTCATTATTATTTTGTGTTTATTACAAAGTGGTCCGTGCTCTTCAGGTCAGAGTTTGGTCTCCTCAGTATTGTGATGGGCATTATGTTCTCTGCTATCAGGAATTTTCTCTGCAAGTTTTCCCCTTTGGTGTTTTGTTGTTTTGGGTTTCTCCCCCCCTCATCCCTTTTCTTTAAGGAAAAAAACATGTGGAGTCTCTTCTTCATGTAATTCTGTGTTAGAACAAAGTATTAAAAATAATGGTAAAAGAAATACACTTCAACACCCAAACCCTTCTATTTCTGTTACAAAACCTACCGTGTTGTTCTGAACCGTAGTTCACAGGAGTGTTTCTTCCTGAAATGTAATCCTTTGACATCTGATGGTTTTACTTGGTTATAAAACCCGTGCTGGGTTAAAAACTCAGCTAAGAAACAAGTCCTTGATGTGGACGGGGACTGCCCGACTGGCAATCCACTGCCAAGGACTCACTGATGGGGCTGCTGTGTTCATTTGTGATTGATTTCTGATACTTTCATACATTCCATCCGAGAACTTGGCGTACAGGTGACTTGGAAGAGCTGTATCCCTGGCTTGCAGAAGCTGGACAGTCCTTGCACAGATCCCAGGTTCTGGGGACAAACACCTTTGTGTTTGACTCGGTTGATAACACTGCGGAAGGTTTCAGAGTAAGTCGATTCAGTTATCCTGCTGGAACAAGTAATTATGTGCCACAAAAAAGCAGATGGCATCAACATCCTAAACTTAGTTTATATTCTTTTGTCAGCAATTAAAGGTCTTGGTAGTAAAGCTGTATTTCTGCAGAAGTGGTAGTGATGGGAATCAAAGAAATACACTGCTCTAAACCTTGGCCAGCTTTTTCAGGCAGAACAGCTCATGGTCAATTGTTATAGAGCATTTCCATCAGGATAATAATGGCCATCTGCCCGTGACCCTGTTGATAGCTTTTGCAGGGACCTACTGATAGTTTTAATGGAACTGGTGGAGAATTTCCAGCTAATTTCTGCCCATGCTTTGGCCAGAAACTTGTATTTGTGGCTTTAGAGTGTTTTGTTCAGTGAGGGGAACTTACCGTAGGCTTTTGGCGAGCTTCATGGTAAGCTTGACTGGGAATGGAAGGTTTGTTACTGGACACTAGCAGTCCAGCTTGGCTTTCTGTATGCATGGAGAGAAGTAATATGTATTTGAAGAAGGCAGAGGAAATTAATTCTCTATGTGAAATTCTGATGATTTCCTAGACTTTTGGCAATAGTTGCACTTAAAAATTAGGAGGGATGAGAGTTCAGCTCGCACAGCGGAGGCAAAGATTGCTTCAAGATACTCAGGACTTCCTAAGGAACAAATGCACTGCACTTACAGAACAAAAGCAGGACATCTTTTGGCCAATTTCTGAAGATTGGCTCCCTGTAGCTTCCGAGACATTTGTGGGGAGGGAAGATGAGAAGTTTAACCAAATAGAGTCATAATTTTTGCAGTGCTTGGTGCTGGATTTAACAAAGTATTTCTGGTGGAGCTCCTAAGGTGGAAATGAAAGACAAAGATGTTCTTTAGAAAATCAATTGATGATTAATATTAACTGAGTGGATTTCTGAGATTCCTGGTCTTCTTTCAGCGATAAACATGGGATGGAGGGATTTTGGTAGGTCAGCCAGTGCTCTTAATTCCTTGGGTTTTTTTCCCCCTTTTTCATTAACAGTTTTCACATTGGTATTTCTAATGTCCTGTTTCTGTAAAGGTCTAAATTTTATGTGTAAATAGTGAGCAAAAGGGCAGCTACAGTGAGTCAGGTCTTCTGTTTGTTTATTCAGTCAGTTTTCCAGTGTTATTAAAAGAGTAAGGAGGTACTTCATGTTCTGCTTGAATAATGCTTTGATGGCTGATGGAAGGAATATATAAGGGCTACCTTAATGAAAAAAATGACTTGTAAAACTCTGCTATGCAGTTTTTCTCTCTCATTTTTCTATCACTATGTAAGGAAAAATAAATTGTATTTTTTGAGATGTTGAGAGAGGTTGAAAGCTGATTGTTTTGGGTTTTTTCCCTCAAAATTGTTCAAAAATTATCATGTTGCAGGTGCTGTACATTCAGAAGTGCTTTAGTCCAGATGTGAACCTAGAATTGAGGTAAGATAGTGGTTCTTAGATACCATGTCTCCTAGGTATGACTGCTTGTCCTTCTGCTCTAAGTGAATTAAGTGCAACCACAACAGAAAGCTGCAGTTTGGGAATAAAGATCCATGAGTAGCATCATGTATAGGAAGGCCCCAGTATCTTTTCCAGGATAACAGAATCATAGAATGGTTTGGGTTGGAAAGGACCTTAAGGATCATCTAGTTCCAACCCCCCCAATGCATTAGGGCCTGTGCAATTAACTACTAGGAGTTGGATTACTTTAAGTGACATAAATCATCAGCAGGGGTTTAAAGTGAGGGGGTTCTTGCAGCTTAGCAGATGATTTTTCTCATTGCTCAAGATTTTAGTTGTACATGACCAACAAAATCTAAAGCAGGCCCTTAATGTTGATCTGTGTTTTCCTCTGTCAGACTTCTGTGGGCATTTGCTTGTAACTTTTACTAAGCTTGATTTTTATTTTGGTCTAAAGTTATCATCCTAGGATTCTAGCTCATTTTTGAAGTAATTTATACAGATTTTTGCCTACAAGATGTAGTGAGAGGAAGGTCAGGGAAAACGCTGTCTCCTCCATCACAGTAAAAAAAAAATAAATCAAAGAATACTAAATGAGAAAAACAATTCAGTGGGGTGTGTAAATGATCATGTAGTTCCAACTGTTCGAGTTCATATGCACTGAGAGTCTGTCAGCTCTAGCATTGTCTGCCTTTGGGAGATCAGCTTGATTAACTTTCACTTTCTTTTAATGCAGCTGTTCCTTGCTTGCATGCAACATAAACTGTTTTGGTTACTTTTGCCAACTTTATTGCAGTGTTTTTCTTTTTTTTATGAATATGTAAGCACTTCAAATTTTTGAGTTCTCAGCCCAAAGGCTTATCATCTTCATGGGCTTGAACTGGGACAGGTATCGTCTGACCCAAGTCTGCAATCCACCAACTTCCCCCTTTCCCAAGGTGACATGGCCTTGCAGTTCCTCCAGCCAGCCCAGTTGATGGGTCGTTAGATAATTTGATATTATTGAGTTGAATTTGTGTTCAGCCCTTGCATCCCTCTGGACATCTGGGGCCTTTATTGCGACTCCTGGCGTTAATTTGAACGCTACCGTTTTGCTAGCGGAGCACAGCGCAGAGCGGAACTGAGCTTTCCTGGATGGATTGCTCCCAAAACAAAAGGCTTTTTAGGGTTGTTACAGAGCAGGAGATACCCCGATGTATTGCACAATCCTGCAGAAGGAAGATAGGGTGTACTTTCTGTTCAAGTGAGCAGGGTAAATCCCAATTTATTTGTATGTTTAGGAAGTGCTAAATGTAAACAGAAGTGCAGAAACTTCCCTTAAAATTCTGTTCCCTAAGAAAGTGAGACTTCCATGCCCGGTGTTGTAGAGGGACTGGCTGGCAGGTAATGGGTGACTTTGGGGCTCCTTGGTGGGTTTTCTGGATTGAGGCAGATCTGTGGTGGGAAAAATGTGGAATTATAGCCGAGGGTGCAGCTGCAGTGTGGGCTACAGACAGTTCAGGCAGGGCAGAAGCTGTTACGCTCGCCCTCACCAAAGGGACACGTTCTGCTGGGGTCCCTCCTTGGGCAGGAGGAGGTCCAGCAACAAAATTCGATTTGGTTTCTTTACGGAATGAGTTCTTTTTGTCATAATTAGTTCAAAGATCACAAAACCTGAGATGTTCAGGCTTTGTCTTGCAGAAGTTAGTACTTACCTTCCTCCCTGTTGGGATTTTTTTACCTAGTTGGCTGTTGTTGGGACTAAGGGATGAGCTCTTAGCATTGGTTGTAAACGCATCCTGAACATTCAGTTTCTGGAAAATTGTTCATGAGATGCATTTGCCAAAAAAATAGGGTTTTTTCTTTTTCCTTTTTTTCCCCCCCTTCTTTCCAGTGAAATCAAAATACAAACCAGTGCTAACCTCATTTGTGAAATAATAAATCAAGATAAAAACTGAATGTAGAAAAGTTCCCAGTTTTTAATCTCCTAGCGTAACTTAGCACTTTCAATAAAGGGAACTTACCTTGTAAAGATTTAACTTTTATTTTTCCTGTGTGAGTAAGTTACTGCATTGTAAAAGTGCATGGACAAGTTCTGTTGCTTAATTGCTATTTTCTAAACCCTTTACTGTTACAATTCCATTTTAACTATTCCTTCTATAGCATGCCTTAACGTGTCAAGCCTGCCATTTTCCTGCAGCAGCTAATTCATCTCTGTGATAAGGATTCCTGGAAACTCGCTGAATCCAATGGAAAGGGAGGATAATGCCTTTACAGGGTTGCTTTAATTCCTAGCTGAACTCCAGATGGTCGTGAAATTAGAGCAAATGTAAATTTAATCCTCTCGGGTATTCTTCTGAGTTGCATCTCTTATGGGATATTGTTCTTTTACTTCCTACTTGCGTTGATCTTGTCGCTGCTTGTTTACAAGACTAAAGAACGTATTTGGCTTTAAAGTGCTTATTAAGCCCAAGCCATGGATTGAAAAATTACACTGGAATAGCTTTGAAAAAAACAGACCTATTTGTTCAACTTTTTCTGTTATTGATAATTTTACATTAGGTCAGCATTTAGAAGTCTACCAAAAGTAATGAACAAAACATACATGTTTCATATTCTGTGCTCAAATAGGCTGCTAATCTCCCACTTGAAATTCCTCCAGAACTAGAGAGTCACTTCAAGGCTGAGGACAGCTTCTGGCTTCAGTGTGTAATAAAAATAAAGGAATGGTATTTTACACGTCTGAGATGTAAAGTAAGATGAAGTTGAATTGCTTCTCCCCACTTTGAGCCTACAGGTAGACCTTTTCCCTTTCTTTCTTGGGTATAAAGCAGTCAGTTTTAGTTTGTAAGCCCCCATGATAAGTTGAAGAACAGAAGGTGGAGAAATCCATTGAAACATTGCTTTTGGAGCAGTGGAAGAAGTGGTGTCTGATGAGTCTCGTTGTTTGACTGTCATCACTTGTAAATTCATGCACTGGAAAATAAAGAAGTTGCAGAAGTAAAGATGATATCCATGAAAACTTGATTTGGCCCTGTTCTGCATGAGTGTTATGGTACTGGTTTGAAAAGCACGATCACAGCTTTTCCAGATGAATTCTCTCTCAGAGCCTAACATGGACTTGCTTTTATGTGAAGCTGTTGATGTATTTTTTTCTCTTGCACATTAAGGGGTTTGCTTGCAGATGTATTGAGGGCTTGTGGATTCTGCCCGGGTCAGTGGCCGCTGTCATTTCAATAGATAAAATGCTGTAGAATTCCTTAGATCCTTAAAAAAGTAATTCTGGATGTTTCATACAGGATACTGAAAGCTGATGAACGCCTTTGAGTTAAATCTCTGTACATTAGCTCCTAATTTGCAAGGCTCTTGTGGGTTTTTTTTCTGTGTGTTTTGGGGTTTTTTTGCAAGGGATAGAAGTAAAATGTGTTCATAATGGCTCTGAAATAATTGGCCACTTCATGATGACTAGTGTAGGTGATGAGAGTCATATGATCATTCATAGTCCTATGATCAGATTGGGTATAAATATTTGGCAATGAAGACGACCTTGGCTACGGATTGGACAAGTACTCTAGGCACTGAAAAAGACAGGTGACCAGAAAATCAAACATGGGGTTTCATGTTTTAGTTTAAAACGAAAAAAAGGCCATTTTGACAACTGAATTGGTGAAAATAGCATTTAGCCATTGAATCCCCGTGAGTCCAGTTGTTCCTCATACAGCGAGAATTTCACAGCTGAGAGATGTTCTATAAAATAATGGCTGCAATAATTCTAGAAAAGATATTCCATAATTCTTCGATAACAGAATGCATTAAATGTAGAATACCAGTACTGAAAATTTTATACAACTGCAAATTGAACGAGGTAGAGATGATCTTGATATTTATTCTGTGAATTCTGGAAAAATAAGAGGTATTAACTCGCTGGTCATAGTACTCTGGTATATATCAAAGTGAGTGGTGAAGAAAAGGCAAAGCATATAGTTGTGTATGAGATTTAAAATGCTCTGTTCAAATCACCTGATTTAGTCAAACTTCTCTTTCTCTTCAGTATTAAAGACCACATGCTTGGAAATCTTGGCCGGGCAGAGATTTGGTTGGATGATTGTGCTTTTTTGTTTATGTACTTGAAAGTAAAAGGGAGCCAAAGTGTGATTGTAATGATTTGAATAATACTGTGGAGAGCCCTGATTTATGTTTCATGGTTATTTACTGTCCAATCTACCAGAATGCTTTTTCCTTGGTTTTAGTCTGGCTTTTGTTGTTGTTGTTGTTAGAGGGTTTTTTTGTGTTGGTTTTGGTTTTGTTTTGTATTTTTTAATTGAAGTGCAAAATAAAACCAGGGAAAGCAGAACACAAAAAGAGTTGTTTAAAGCTTCTGGCAGTGCAGGCCACCTGAATTTTGCCATCTGAATATGCATTTTGAGTGGTTATATCATGTATTTGTACTTTCTACGCAGTTCATAGTTAACTCTGCTATCACCTGCATGCACATACTGCTCTTGATAATGCCATTCTGGACTGAAATAGTCTGCTGTTCAGTTTCCTCTGCTGGCCCATCAGGTGTGGCCTGATTTATAATTCATATTCCCAAGCAGGATGTTATTAATGGAAAATCATCCCATCGGAAGTGGTGGAGCATTTGCACACACTTGGTGTGAGGTATCTGTGTCCTGTTACCTCAAAGAGTTCTGCTCACTCTGGAAACCGCTTGTAGTGGTCGCTGGCTGGCCGATTAGATAAAAGAATTTTAAAAGACTTCTGGTTTTAAAGTAGTTAATTTGAATCACTGAACTATTCTAAGCCATGCGTTTGTTCTGCCACATGTTTCCAAGTCCTCCTTTGTCTGCTCTTTGGTCCAGTTTAAATTTGATCTTCCTGGATTTAAGCAACATCCCTCATTTGGAAAGAAAGACTTCCTCATGCTTCTGTTGAAATCATTAATAGCTTTGTTTTTGGCTTCTGTGAATTTCCATCACAGCTCCATAATGCAGACAGTGATACTTCCTCCGAGCAACGCGCTCGCCGATGGTCAGTTTGTTGTAGCTTTTCCATTATCCTTTTGGGGTTGAGTGATTTTTCAGATTTAAAAAAAAAAAAAAAAACCCAAAGCCACAAAGACTCCTGGGCTGCAGCATCCAGAGCTCTGTGCTCTTCCAGACAATGAAATAACATCGAGCGGTTGCGTCCCCAGAGAAACGTGCAAACTTCAGAGGGACAGAAGAGAAATGAATAGGCAAAACAAAGATTATACAGACCAAAAGGAAAGAAAGGAAAAAAAAACCAAACCAAAACACAAACCACAAAACCCAACGCTGTATCTCGTTTACAAGTTCTGCAAGAGCTCATTTGTTTGGGCTAATCACAGTTGTGAACAACCTAATTGCATCTTTTCTTTTCTTGCTGTTAGTTCCCCTGTCAGGTTTTGTGTGTGTGTGTTTTTAACAGAAGAGGAGATGCAAATAGCAATTGACAAAATTAGGGTACACTCTTTCTGTGTTGCGCTTTCGTTTAGGGAAGTTCCACTTGATTTCAAAGGTGGGAAGAGTAGAGAAGAGCGTGGAAGCCCACTGCGGAGCTGTGCTGGCAGGAAGGTGGAATTACGAAGGGACAGCTCTGGTTACAGGTAAGCCTTCAGGTGATGAAGTGTTTTGAAAACTAAAATAGCCAAAGAACTCTTTCAAAATAAAGCCTTTTGTTTTTTCAATATACAAAGTGGACATGCCATGAAAAAATGTGAGGGTATGAAAATACAGTCTTGGACCAAAAAGAAATATTAACAGAAGTTACACAAAGTAAAGGCTTTGGATAACATTTGTAGAATGCAAGTACTTTATTCTATGGGATAAATACAATAGAATGTTTTGGTAAAAATAATTTAATCCTTGACATATGTTCAGAAGATGTAATCCTAGATTTCCTACTTCATGTAGTACTCATATTGAATATGAGTGAATAAAACTGAGGCTTTCAAGTGTTCACACTTGTCTAGCTTGAAATTCACATGTGAAGGGGGCAAGTGTAAACACAAAATCAATAATATAAATAAAGTTAGCTGTGATAAGTTACTTTGTTATGTCTTCATTATCACTGGTTTATTATCACCTCAGTCAACAGAAGTTAATTTTCTACTATTTGATTAATGCTGTGTTAGAAACATGTCTGTTTTAATTAACAGAAGATCTAGTAAAAACATTTCTCTTTTGTAGTAATCCTATTTTATTAGATGCTATCCTGTTTACTTCAAAGTAAGGTTTTGTGGATGTTCTGTACTTCATACAGGTGAATACTTGGTGATTTTAATTTTTTTTTTCTTATCTGTTATAAAAGTAGGTGCTAAGTTAGTACATTTATATCCCAGCACATGACATTTGGGTTTTTTTAGCCAGCAAAGTTTACTGAGCCCTCATGAGCATCTTGAATATTCCTTTTCTTCTCTTTCTTAACTATTAGGAGTGGTATAGACCCTGCTGCAGCCTGTTCTCTATTGAGGCTGGGAGAGAGATCTCTCTGTGTCTGCTATCTACATGTTTTTTCATCCTAAATCTTTCAGTAATTAGTTGCTTTTGGCATTTTTATCGAAAACTTCTATCTTGATGTTAAGGGGAAGCTAATTAAATTTCCTGTGATAGACTTCCCCTTTATGGGATTTCTGTTGGTGTCAGGATTCTCTGCAGCCTCCTGTTGATCTGGCACAGCTGATTTCTTTGGACAAATTCCAACTCAGTCCAGAAGTACTGAAGATAATTTTGGATCTGTTTGTTTCCAGACTCAGTCTGACTCGAAAATGCTGCTTCAAGGAACTCTGTCTGGCATGTTCCTCTGAAATCCCAGAGGGAATAGAAATATTGTTCTTTTTAAAGAGAGATTTGCCTCAGGAACTTCTCCAAAGGAAAAGTCCAAATTGTCTTTTCAATCTTTTCAATCTTTTTTCTTTTTTTTTTTTTTTTTTTTCTTTTGGAGACACTGACGGGGAGTGTGGGAATTCATCCCATATCCAAACAGTGGACTCTGAGCAAAGATCAACTGCTCACCACAACTATACATTGAGGAAGAGTGAATCATTGATATCGGATCAGTTAAAATACTCTTTATGGCTTTATTTTAGCAGCATCAGATGTGCACAAATAAGATTTCTTTTTAACACTTTTTTGAACACTTACAAGCTACAGCAGCCAGGTATATCAGCCTGAAATATGGTAAATAAATGACCTTTGAAGGAAGAATGGCATTAAGCATCCACGTGCTACTTTTTCCTCATTAATTGAATCTGGGAGGCCTAAACAAAGGCCAGAGCTTTACAGTTAAATATGATAGCACACTAGGAAATGTGTCTTCCTAATGCATAGATAACTGTGTTGTATAGTGTACAACAACTTAATCTTTAATAAGTAAACTGAGTTTCTTGGTAACATGCAGTTATGTTACAAAATGTAAGCCTTCTTAAATTAATCTTTGGTTTCACCATTTATGAAGCCTCCAGTTTAATACATAAAATCTGCTCCTGCTCTCTTCAGAGTCCTCTGAGTCTCATTTAATTAGTCCCTGGGCCACTGAACTGTAATCAGATGAGAAGTATTAGTGATGGTGAATAGAAAATACAGAACTTGGGGTACTTAAATAGTGATGAACTTTCTCTTCTTGGGAGCAGCTTCAGATAAGATGACTGGGGATTTTCAGGAGAGGAGGAGACTTGTTGATAATAGCAGAGCAGTTTTAAATATTCTTTCCTTAACATACTATCTATTTGCATGTTGGGAGGATTGCATATACAATATTTACCTGTAAAAAGATCTGGACTCATTTTAATTCCATTGTTCCCTAGGTAAATACACAAGTGCCATGTTTGTTAGACTTTGTGTTGCATTGAAGTTGATGATTTCTGTGATAATTTTACAGTTGGTGAAGATGGCCAAGTGAAAATCTGGTCTAAAAGTGGAATGCTGAGGTCCACTTTAGCTCAGCAAGGTAAGTTACTTTTCTTAAAGTTTCATTAGAACTTCTTAATTTGAGGCATTATGAAATATCTTTAAGTAACAGACCCTAAATCTGACAGCAGTATTTTGTTTAAGGATCTTAAGGCCTAGAAAAACTTAATTCAAGTTATATGTGAACCATAGTTGAATACAGGGGGAACTGGACTTTTAATAAGATGATTACCTTAAAAAAAAAAAAAACAACTCTTCAAATTCAAAGTGCTATTGCAACATTGTTAGACAGTAATTTCAGTTCTACCCCAAGAATTCTGAAGAGGCTAAAGAATTAAAAATTAAAAACCCCCCAGTTTTTAATACCAAGCTACAGACTGTTATGGAGAAACTGGAAAACAACAAAAACCTCTAAAGAGCCATTGCAAGAATGCTTGAAAGATGCAAAGTGTGGGTAGGTTAGTTCCTCTGAACTTTCAAACTCCTACCAGCCCTTGGTTCATCTGTTGAACCCAGTCACTAATTTAGTGTATGCAAACAGTCCTGCTGAAGTGAAACAGTCCCTGTGCTGAAGTTCTTTGTTGAACTGGGGCCATAGAGACCTAACCTTGATCTTGGCTTTCTGACTGCAGTTTTATGCATACTGGAGCATTCCAGTTATTTAAGCCAATTTGAAAATCAATGTTATTGTAAAGAGCATCAGTGTAACCTGCAAATACCTATTTGTACAAGTGATCTTTGGTATTTTTAAAATGCTCTTCTTTATAATCATAATTTCTAGCATTTTTGTGCTATTTCAGTGAAGGTACCGTGCTAGATTTTGTTTTTCAGACTTCATACATTGAGATCATGTGACCTTTTGACATTTTTTAAGAAACCACATGCACCTGGGGTTGGGTTAAATGTCAGACCTTTATCTCTTTCTAAAACAAATTATCTGAATTCTTTCAACCCGTTGAAGGCATTTTAACCACAGGAGTGAACGTAAAAATGTATCTCAATTCTGTTAAGGAAGTTCCTATTCAGATGTGATGGTTTTTTTTCATGCTTACAATGTAAAAAGATAAGCCAACTGAACTGTAATTTTTGTTTGGAAAAAAAAAAAAAAAGAAATGAAAGCCCACACTCTTCACTGTTTCTCAGTTGCTGTGTTTCAAGAGTTTTTAATTCTTAATGTTGCTTATTTGAGGTGTGGTGAAGCTTAGAAAGTAAGACGTGTTCAAGTTTGAAATATGCAAGCTGAATTTTCGTTGATTTCTCGGAGTTTCTGTTGTAGTATAACAGTGCAGTTGAGCCCCCTTGGACTTACTGTCTTGTATTTGTGTTTTAAGATAAGATCCTGTGAGGCTCAGAAATCCTTCAAACTTTACATCTGTAGGATCAGATTCCCACAGAGAATACCTGGGATCAGGATAGGAATCTGCAGAAGTGATGTTTAAGAGAGTTATATCATGTTTGAGCTAATTTTTCACTTCCTTTTTCATCTCCTTGAGAAATGGAAAGATTCCCATTGCTAAAATTCCTTCTACTCATTCCACTCTTTGTATTAGAAATAAATTTTCAGGCTCTTATCGTTGGATGATGGTCCACATACCTCTTCCATCTTTGGATTTGTGTTCACTCCAAAAATATGACCCTACATTTTTCCCTTTTTTAGCTTTGTCAGTACTTCTATGGCGTGCTCTGGCCACATGTCCTTCCATCCTGTCAACGTATGGAATAAAGATAGTGTGACCCCAGAGATTCTACTGCACTCAGCCTCTAGCTGTGACAGTGTTGTTAGAGCTCTGTTGTTCCCAGAGCCTGGTCTCGCTTCTTCATCCTTAGATTATCTTAATATTCATCCTTTTGTTCCTTCTTTTCCTTAAACTGAAAACTTTTCTTCTTAAAAGTGCTGTATTTTCAATCTTTTGGGCTTCCAGCTGGCACAGTGCACTGATATGTTTTTAGGTTTTGGGTTTTGGTTTTGTTTTCATGGATCTCTTTGGTGTGTGGTGGTAACCCTTGGGATTAGAGTTCAAGCTGGATTTCTGTGTGTATTCTCTGATGTACACATTGCAGCAAGATGCTGTGCTCAGTGTCTCTGTGTCCCTTTGGAGAAAGCCATGGAATTAGCAAGAATCAGATGTATAAAATACTGAAGGTCCACAGGTGAAAGAAGAGATGGCTCTACCAGCACAAATTTTGACAGTGCTTTGTAGACTCTGTCACTAAGATTGTTTGAAGTGAAGTCTGTGAGGTGCCACCTGCAGAGAGTCCTTCACAGGCCAAACATCTGGAGCAGAGCTGAGCCCACAGCTGCATAGCCTCTCAAAATGTCTACTGCTGAGGTTCATCAACCCCTGGCTCTCTAACCCTCCAAGTCCTCTACAGAGTCCAAGGTATTGGTCAAGCTGAAAATGAAGCAGGATGCAGTTGTGCCCTCCTTACTACAGTTGAGATTATTCTGCAGGGCTTCTTCTTTCTCCCATCAGTGAAGGTGACAATTTTGCTGATAACTTTACTCCAAAATCTGAGAATCTTCATTCATTCATTGCTAGAGCAATGTAATTCTTCTGGTGTCTCTAATTTCAGTCAAGACAGGAGTAATTCCTTGTGGGAAATTTCCTGTTTTAAATCCGTAAGAGGACACTATTTCTTGTGCCATGAGAACTTTGAGAGCATCTGGTGAAGAACATCACCATAAACTTTGTGAGAATCCACGTACATTGTGCAGACCAAGTCAGTGGTCTCCATGTGCTTTCTGATGCTTGGTGAAACTGTGACTTTTTAAGGGACAGCTGCATTCCAAGTGCAGCTTCTAATTTTCATGCTGCCACAAAGAGACAAAAAAATTGTCTTTGTTAATGTTTCTACTCCTGTGAAAGTAAAAAGTCTCACACAGACTTAGTGTTGTAACTGCTGAAGTATCTGCTGTGGCTGGAAGCATCAGCGTGACTGCTTCATCCCACCCTGGCCATGGGAATGATTCCTTGGGGATTAACATCTGGCAGAGCACCGAGATGGGAGAAACCCACCTTGTGTGCTTAATGCTGATCTTCCTTCTTCAGATCTTCTCTCAGGCCACCTTTTCTGCTGTTGGGTTTTCCCCCCCCCCCCCCCCACTTCTTTTCAGGGAGTATTTTTTCCTAGCAGTGTTTCTCAGCAGTGCAGTTCACTGCAGTTTGTCCGCGCTGCTGAATTTCTCTTTCCGCAGCGACGCGATGCGTTGGCAGTCTTCTCCCAACCAAGTCCTTGTTAAGTGCAGAAGGAAATGAGTTAACTTAGCTCCTGCTGTTAAGCCCTGGAAATTGTGGTTAAGTAGTCAGCCATCATAAAAAAGTTAAACATTTGGTTTAAATATAAAAAGCCTTCTGATTGTTAAATCAGCATTAGAGCAGGACAAAAATGAGTTTATTTAGAATTTCTCTACAGCTGGTGACAGAATTTATGTCATTTTTCAACAGAAATTGCTGCCAGGAGGAAAATAGCTGGTGCCAGATTTACTTAATATATGTTGTATGTTTCTGTGAGTTGTCTCCTGTAATGGTTGATGAGTTGAAAAAAACAATTTATACGATTCCCTATTTCGAAGTAACATAAAATAAGTGACTTCTTAAATATATGAAGTACAAAAATCCTTGGGAATGAAGGCTCCGGGTCTGTTTAGAGGTTTGATTATTTGGAATCTCTGATTAGGTTTAGTGTGCTGAATTGATGTGGCTGTAATAACATCAGGTTTTTGTTCAGAGAGAAAAAGCAAAGGCTTAAGTGGTGAGATATTAGATGATTTTAGGACGGTTGATGTAGCAGATCAATCACTGGAGGATGTAAATCTCATCAAAATATTCCCATGAGAAGATATTCCCCAGTCGTTTTTTGAAATGGAACTTAATATGCTAAATGTTTCTTTGAAAACGTCCCCCTGCAAGAGCATTCCTTAAGCCTCTTGGGGTTTTTTATTACCATACATTAAGGACAAATTTAAAACTGGTCTATTTGATCAGCTCTAATTCATTTGATCAATTTGATACTTAGCTGAAAAGTGCAGATCCCTGGCAAATTTATTTCCATTTTCCTTTTCTACAAGTATGACATTGTCAAATACCAACGTTTAGGTTCTAACAGTTGCTCTTTCTGAGGTTTCCTATTGCTCAAACTGAACTTTTCAGGGTATGATTGCAGTTGTGATAATGCAGATGTGCCACCTGAGGTTCACTGGGCTCTCCTGCCCACCCTCCAAATCCATTCCAGAAGGAGGTGGATCTCCTTGGGTCCTGTGTCATACCTCGAAGCTCCACATGGGTATCTTAGAGCACCCTACATGCGTCACATCGCTTAGGTGCTTGTGTTTAGATATCTGAATCCTATCTTCACAGGCCTCCTTTCTGCCAGGGAGAATATTAAGGCTGTTGGGAAAAACAGAAGCATGAAACAAGCCTTTGCTTTCCAATTTCAGAAGATCTGGAAGCAAGCTTTACAGAAAATAAAGAGACTGGCCTGACAGGGGCTTATTATCCAGCTTCTCTCCTTGCCGTTTTATGTGCACCGCGGTGCTGAGGCTGTGCTAGAACTTGCTGTCCATTGCTACAGGGCTTTTGTTGGGATAGAAATCAATGTTTGGACATGCTCTTTACTTCACTTTCTTACTTTTATTTGCAAGGAATCAAATAGTGTAATACTTTTGATTCTTCTTCAGGGGAGACTAATCCTGTCAAGTGCTATGGAAAATATTTGCATAGTTGGCAAGTCTGATTTTTATTTTTTTTAATTTTTTTTTTCTTCCCCTGGATGATTTTCCATGTAGTTTTTTTTTACTTTTATTTTCAAAAACGTCATTTGAAGACTGCAACATAACGTGATTTGAAAGCAGAACACTCAGCTTTATTCTAGATACACTGTTCTGGAGTTTTCAGTCTGCAAAGAAATGTTTTCAGTTAATTGGGAAAAATCCAGTTGGGAGTATATACATGAGCAAAGCCAAAGAAGCACAATTTTCTAGTTATGAAGAGGATTTGACTAAAGAAGAACTCTCATAATAGAAGACTAAACTTACTGAGGTTAATTCTTCTGGAGGTGGTTTTAGAGAGACCATGGAATGAAGGAGCAAGTGGTAAAGGTAGTCAGAGTCTCCTGGGACAGGCTTGCAATAAAATCAGTCGATCTTCAGGGATGCATTGAAATCATGGCCAGGTACAGCATGAGCAAAGGAGATCCCTATAGCAGTAGGGAAGTCAGAGATGTTTGCAGTAACTCAGATGTGCTGTGGGACAAGCCATCAATCTATTTGTTTGGCACAGAGTTGATTCCTTCAGAGTTCAATTTAGAGTGACCCTGTTGAAAGCGGGAGGTATTTGATAGTTTGTTCAAGTGAATTTGCCAGAACTTTGCTCTGTGTGTTTTTATTTCCTGAGGAGTGATGGAAGGGAATGGAGCATGAGCTGAAGCCTCCAGAGCTGTCCTCCTGGGTTGTGTCTGTCTCTTACTGCTGTTCCTGTGGCTATCTGTAATGGGAAGTGAACCAGTAAACACGGCCTTAAGTGCAGTCAGAGTGTGGAGGACAAATGGCTGCCCCTAGTTTGGCTTTCTCCCATTCCTGAATTTTTTGATACGTGATTTTTAGTAGTCAGTTTGAAGTGGCTATAGCAGTTTCTGCATCATTTGATCAAGGAGTTAATAAGAAATGTTTTTTTCCTTTACTTTTGACTTCAGGAACACCAGTGTACTCAGTAGCCTGGGGACCTGACTCTGAAAAAGTTCTCTACACCTCAGGGAAGCAGCTGATTATTAAACCTCTTCAGCCAAACGCGAAAGTTTTGCAGGTACCATTAATCCACTGAGGTTGTCTCACACTTCCATGGGAAAACCTTTCTCAGCCATCTAGAATTTTGCCAAACATAAAATGTTCATGCTAACATTGTCCATGCAACACGTGTGCTGCTCATTTCTCCTCCTCCTCCTCTTTGTACATTTTTGGAGAATAAGGAGAGTCTTCACTTCTCTAAACTAAAAAAAAATTAAAATAGACAATTTCTGCTGTGGATATTCTGAGGCACATGAAGCATTTCCATTTTTCTACCGAAAAGATACAGAAACCTTTCCCTTTTCTTCTGTTACGAAAAGGCAGGAAGATAAAGAAGCAGACATTTAGAACATGCTTTTAGTGCAGATTGTTATGCTTTCATTCAGGCTGGATTTAATTTATTTTTCTGCAGAAGAGATGACATCTGTGTGTTTGTACTGTTGGGAGCCCTGATCTACATTGGAATCTATGAATGCTAGTAAATGATGAATGATAAATATTAAAAATAGAAGTTGTCAGACTTGATGCATCTCTGCTTATTTTATTTTATTTTTTTCCATTTCAGTGGAAAGCCCATGATGGACTTATTCTAAAAACTGACTGGAACTCAGTTAATGATCTAATTCTTTCTGCAGGTGAAGATTGTAAATATAAGGTCAGTACCAGTTAACTTTTTAGGGGAAACTAAATGGGCTTTCTGACATGCTCTAATTTGAATAATACTGGAAAGCTCAAAATTAAATGAGAAGTCTTTCAGTTTTCGAGAAAAACCTGTTACCTGAAGTTGTAGTCTTTGTAAATACACCTTGCTGTGTTGAGTAGCATAAAATTAGAAATTTCTAATTCAAATAGGTAAACTGCAAATGAAACAAATTCTTGAAAGGGAACTATGTAGAAATATAGAAATGATTACTTGAAATAGCATATGCTATAACATATACTGTAAAAAGTAATGACATATAAAATCAGGGGAGATGCTGCTGCTGTTTTCTATTACAGGAACATTAGTGAATCCCTTAGGGATGTTTTTTATTAGTATATTCTGTTTACAGAATAGCAGACACCTATTGTATTTCTTTCCTTAAGTAGGAACTTATTTTTAATGTTATTATATGCTGGTTCTACCCTTCTCTTAAGTGTGTAGTGGCTGTGATAAAAATCTTTGCAAAGCAAAATCTATAGTGTTAAACAAACCAGTACTAATTAGGAACAAACTTTGATGAAAAGTGATCTATCACACAAGTGATTTTTCTTGTTAAAATAAAAGTCACTGAAACAACTTGGAGAGTTTAGTTGTGCAACTTCTGTCGTTGTGAGGGAAAATGGTAACTGAAGTAAAGGTACACCCAAACTGTGTTCATATAGGTAGATAGTTGTGGTTTTTTTCAAGGTATGGGACAGTTTTGGACGCCTGCTGTTCAGCTCCCAACCCCACGAATATCCCATAACTTCTGTCGCCTGGGCTGTGGATGGAGAATTGTTTGCTGTGGGGTCTTTTCATACTCTGCGTCTGTGCGATAAAACCGGGGTAAGTAACAGCTCTGAAAAACAGCAGATGTAGAGTTGTACACATTTATTGTTGATAACAGTAAAAATTCCTGAGAATATATGTGTACAGGTGGGTATTTTTCTAAGCAAAAACTAGTCACAACCAAGAGATTTTCTTCTTGATCTGCATGGCTGCACTTCTAGATTTGTTTCAGGTTGGATAAAAATTTTTAGAGTATTTTGCCTTTCAAGACATTACATTTTTCCGTGTGTTTTTTTAGCTTTTTTTCCCTTGAAAACCACAAAAGAGTTTACAATTATCTCTTGTAAGGAAATCATAAAATGCAGTTATTAACCATAAAAAGCAAAGGAGCAAGTATCTTAAAAAAGCAGGCAGAACAACAGTGTCCTGTGCTCTTAGCATTGAGGGTTTTTTTTCTTTAAACAACTGCTAAGAATCAACAAGCACATCTTCTGAGGAGCTCACAAAATGCAGTTGTCAGGCCTTAGAAATGGTAAGGCTAAAGCAGTAGTAGAAGGGAAGAGAAGATTCATGTTTCTGTCTCTGATGGTTGGACAGGACACAGGGTTTTCCAGCTACAGACATACTCGAATCCTCTCATCTGAGCCTCTCTTTTACTACTTAACTTTTTTGAGAAAAATAAGGCTTCTAAAGGAGGTGATGCCTTTGTTTCTCTTAAATATTTTTTTACCTTGAAGCTTTACTCACAGTTTGGTATTGTCGACTGAGTTGGCTTTTTCTTTTCTTCAACTTGGTCTCCAATTGACAATAATTTATTGACATTTTATCTACCTCCCTTGGTATTCTGAGTTAGCCCAGAGTACAGATTGACCTGATTGTGTCTCTGGCTTTCCTGTGGTTCTGCAGCTTTTTGTTCAGACTTGTGTCACATCAAATCTTGCTGGTTTGGGACTTTTACTGTGCTGTTCTCTACCTCTTTGCTTGTTATTTTTGTTGCTCTTTTGCTTGGATTGGGAAAACAGCGTTTGATGTGGTGTTTTGGGGCATCTTCAGCAGAGCGTGGTTCTCCTTACTGTGAACTTGGGCTATGTTTATTGGTGAAGAAGAGCCTTCAAAAGAGGATGAGAGAGAAGAGATGCAGGATAAGATCTCTGAATCTTCATATCTCACTTTCTATACTGACTCTGGTTTCAGTGCTTGTCGCCGACAGAAGTAAAGCGTAAGCTAGATGTTAAATTTGAAGCAGGGATTGCTTCTATTTTCTGGGCCTTTTCCTCTTACTTGCTTTGAAAAATTCCTACTGGCACGTAATCTGAGTAAGTAAAATTGGGTGATAATTATCTTGAAGGAATTTTCTGTAAAGCAACTTACAGGAGTATAGATTATATAACACACATTGATTTAAACAGCCAGTCTGGTCTCTTGTGTTTGCTTCTCAAAACAGCACTTTAGAACGTGCCCTCTTCTTCCACAACCACTTTCCATCTCCTTTTTGAGTACTGGCATCACTGAGTTACATCAGCACATGGTAAACCCAAATAAATATGTTCTTGTATGGGTGAGGCCAACAATTTAAATTGCATTTTCCACCCGATTCAGATTTATGCTAAAATGTGGCAAAGACTGTTGGAGCAGAAAAGGAAGAAAAAGACTGAATTTCTTTTTCTGCTGTCATGTCTGCTGGTTTGTAGCATATAGCTTTTGTTTCCAGTCCCCAGGGCCTTACTGGTTTTCTTGCTAGTTATTATGTAATATAATTAACTGCAAGTATGGTTCCAACTCCTGCTAGCTGAAAACTGTCATTTTTTTAATCAGCATTTAATATTGAACAGGCTTGTGGACTTTGTTTGAAATTTTAATGCAGATAGGTATATATTTTTCATAAAATTAAGGGTTCTTTTACCTGGTTTATTATCCATCTCCTAAAGAAACAAAGACATGTACAGTAGCTAGTGCCAGATGCTTTTGTCTGTTTAGCCACTAGCAAATGATAGATGATTTATTGTCTTCAAAAGCCATGATTTTTCATGGAAGTTTCTTTCCTGACATTGAATGTAAATAGTTACTAAAGAAGTAGCTTTGCTAGTATTGAGGGGAGAGGAAGAACGATTCACATACCACCAGAGTGATGGAGTTTGAAGAGAACCAGACCTGGCTTTTACTGGTCAACATAGACATTTTTATTATGTCTGATGTAATGGAGCTGTATTGGCAAATTGCTCCTCGGGGAGCCATCAGGCGATATATATATCATTAACTCTTCTCTAGCATGTGTGTTCAGTTTGGGGACATAATTAAATTAAATTCTCCTAGTGTACGTTCTGTTCTCCTTTTCTTTCTACCTGGATGCTTTGTTCTAGCAGCTTCATGGTAAAAAAGAAAGTTACAAATGTAATAGTAACTTGTAGAAGTTGGTTTTTTTATTTAAAAATCATTTTTCCTCTGATAACATTTTATATATACATATATAAAAATATAAATATATATATGTATATATAAATTATTATGGCTATCCTACAGAATACCAAACAAAATCTTATCAAATGTTGAAACTTGTTACCTGCTTTGCTTTCCATCATCATTAATCCAGCAGAGAGTGCTCAGATTAATTTTGAAGTCTCCATATTGAAATGTAAAGCTGGATTTATTGATGGGTAGACTTCAGCCTTCCTGATGTTCACAGCTTTTCAGAATCTAATCACTCGGATGGAGGGCAGTGCTTAAAAAGTTCATTTATGTAAGCTATTTCCTGTGGCTCTGCGTGCTTCCCTTGACATTACTGATCAGGTCAAAATAGTTACACAGCAAGGGATGGTAAGAATGAGTGAAATTCACTGATTTCCTCCTTCCCCACTCCACTCCCACATAAGTTCAAAAATGGCCCACACCCATCTGCCCCAAAGGCAGGTTGCTTTCCCAGTGCCTTGGAGAGGGTAGAAGGATAACTGATAAAAGTGACACACTGGCCAAATTAATCCTTTTAGAACTGCCAGCAAAAAATCAGCAAAGGTGGACATCAAATTTAGATTTAACAACGCTGATCGTATTAATGCTTTTGTTTTGGGGAGACCTTTTAGGTTTTCTTCTGTTAATGATATATTAACCATTCAGGGGGATTGATCAGTTTGATTTGATTCTTGTTTGTTGTCATTTCCCACAGTAATTTTGCTGCTCTTGTTGAACTGTGTTTTTTTTTTTTTTTCCCTGGTGTTGTTTATTTACAGTCTCTTTTTCATAAATAATTTGATGTTTATTTGACTGCTGCATCGTGCCCCTTGATTTGCCTGTATCTTGATTTCATCGCTCCCCTGAGCCAGTGCTTTGTAATGAAAGTAATTCTCTGCATAAATCTGTAAGTTCATGATTACAAATGATTATGTACGTTCTACAGACTTGCTCTTTTATTGCAGAATGGATTGTGGCCATTTTACTAGCCTGGTAGTTTGCATATTTACTGATTCTATTCTACATAGCTTTTTATATCCTGTGGCTTACGCCGTGGAATGTCTAATTTTGCTAGAACTTCTATAAAAACACTTGGAAAATGTAATAAAATTTAGGGAATATTGCCTAATATCTACAGAAGATAAAGGTAAACATTCTGCACGTGTAACAACTACTCCCCACCCACCACCCCATTTAAAACGAGCGTGAATATGGTTTTATAGGGAAAAAAATACTGAGCTCTGTGGTAACATGTTTCTGTTTGGCTTTTTAACTTCATGGCTGTATCTTTTTGATAATGAAAGTTGGTTATGTTAATTTGATGCCCAGGGCTAACCATATGTTAAATAGTCAGCGATGTTTGTCCTTTTTTCCTCATTTAAAGTATTGACGAATGACAGGAGGACAATGTATCTAAGAATTTTTAAAGTACAGTGTAGCAGGTATTGACAGAGAAGCCCTGAAAATTATTTGAGTGTTTAGCATTAAAACCCTGGATTTTTCACCCAGGACAGTAAATTGTGTGACTATTGTAAAACTAACATCATTTTATCCTTTAAATTGCCATTAGATACTAGACAAACCCAAAAGAGAGGGCAAGATTTTGAAAGTTAATTTATTCAGTGCATATGTTCTCATATTATTCTGATAGTGCTGAAATGTCCTAAACTAGAGCACCATGAAAGCCCAAGTAAATCTGTTTTCTCTGGAGTTACAATGAGCTTTGATCCCATCACGTTTAGCTTTAGTCTCATTTCACAGAGATATATATTTGGCAGTGTAACAAAAATAAGGTTGGTTTGTTGGGTTTTTTTCTGCATGGTCTCTATTTCATCTGCCTTTAGTAGCAGTTGTGACCCTGAATTCTTTGTAGCTCAATAAAAGGAGAAATCTTAGAGATAGGTTTCCCATGGAGTTATGTTGTTGAGCAATTCTTTGCAAGTTAGCATATTTGAATTTGCTGGAATTGGCTAATGTAATTTCTGGAAGAAAATGAAAACATGTGGCTCATCTATGGAATTCATAATTTATTTCAAGAACTACATCAGTGTTTCATTTCCGAACATTAAGCATTCATACAGGCCAGTTTGTCATCCTGTTTTCTTCAAGAAAATTGGGTGAACGTGCTCAAATTGCAGGAGAATTTTAGATAACTTCTGTTTGTTCTGCTAGTACATAGCTTGACACCTCACCTGCAGGCCATGCCTTAGCTCTTGATAATTCACGTTCGTTACTGGGGTCCAGTCCAACAGAAGCTTAAGCAAGCAACAGGAATCCTTCCTAATTCTGAATTTCAGTAGCTATGTCAAGGATAGTTTCTCCTCTGCAGGTAAAATGCCCTGTATTTGCTTGTAGCAGTGGATTTCCCCACCTCCAGTTACACACTGTCTGGTTTGTTGAATCTTGTGGATTCCTGTGTGGTAGGAATCTAAAGCTTAGTAAGGCTTCTGTTGTAAAATACCATATTCTATACTCGGTACATTATCTGGATGTGTGGGGGTGTATATAGGCATGCACATTTCCCACAGGCTAATTCCATATATGTGTGCATATTCAGGTGTTTCTAGTGCACCTAAATGTGGATTTACTTTGGATAATGGATTTATATAATCTTGTAAGATCCAATTTGCCTCCCATTACAGCAGAAAATGAATAGTCGTTTTCTGAGGAGAAGCTTCTGGGCAGTTTACGCTGAAGTGCCAGTTCATGGCTCGGAAGTAGTGAGAGCTGATTGCCAGCTTTTAATGGACATTCAGGCCATAATATGTCTTCAGATGTCAGTTACTTCAGCAGTAACATGAAATGTCCTATGGGGCACAAGGTAAACTGAGCCTTCACTTAAAAAAACCCCAAGTAATTAAAAAAAATATGGAGGTCCTCAGCTTCAGGAGACCTGAAACCTTCCTTGTCAGACTTGGACCAGAGACTGGTTCTAGTAGGTGAACTAGGGGTGAGCTTGTAGAGTAGGGCTAATGGTTGGACACGATGATGCCAAGGGTCTTTCCCAACCTGAGTGATTCTGTGATAGTACACTCATTTTGGGTATATATAAATTGGGGCACAGAAGGACAAGAGTATGTATTTGCTGGTAGTTCATTCAGCTCTCTGGTTCCTGGCGTGGGTCATGGGGGAGACTGCATGTTTCCTTTCCATAAGGAAAGGCAAAATAATGGGCAATGACCATCATGAAAAGTCAGTGGTGTAGGTATGTTGTGTAGATTCTGCCATCATGGGGAGGTTCTCACCTTTAGTTCAGCTTATGTCAGCATTCCCAGTTCAAAACTCCATCCACGTACTGGTAAAGGGAGCCGAAACAGAGACCAGCCAGGAGCAACCAGGTGTCCTTTGCATAGATGACATCAGGATTACTCTTAATATTTCAAATCTCAGAAAACACTCTTTCTTCTCTAGGTTTTTTGTTGTTTCAAAGCACTGATGCTGTGGTGTGGATAACCATTCCTAACTGATTGCATTCAGTCCAGAAATAATAACGAACTAGATCCTTCATTTTGAGTCTTGGAGCATCAGTGTTCTACATGTGAAAGACTGTTCCTGGGACACGGAGTTCTCTAAATCAGCTCCTTTAAATAATTTCACTGACATCTCAAGAGCATTTCCAGTTTCCATTTAGGGAAGTCAGACAGTATTCTATGGCTATAGTACCTCATCTTTTCTACTACCTCATGCAATCAGAAAAGGGAAGGTTAAGTTACTGCTTTTCTGTATTTATCTATATATAATGGAACTTCTGTAGCTACTGGTTTTGTTCTCAAGAATTCAATTATGACATGGGAAAAGTAAAAGCCAAGGAGCAATACCAAATATTGCAGCTAACATTAGAACAACGTTCATAAAGTTGTTCATATAGTTATAGTCACACCCCCTTTTTATTGTTTTTAAACTCAGTGTATCTAGGAAATACACAACAGCCATTTGATTTTTAAAAATTGTTCCTGTTTTACAACTGGAAAGCTAAATGATTTTCATTATAGCATTTTGTGTACATGATAAATGTACCAGACATCTGCAGGGAGTATGAATCATTGGAGTGGTCCGAATTATACTGTGAGCTTTCAAAAATAACTGGAAAATAAAACTTTGTAATTGCCTTATATATTAAAAAAAAAAAATCGGGTTGTAATCTGGAAATATTTTACTATTTCAATGACCTGGAAAAAGAAAGCCTTCTGGTTTAAAAAGAAACATTAGTTTTGGAATTGTATTCTCTCAGAGCTGCAGTTTATCTGCTGTGCATAAAAAAGTAGCCACCAAAGCCACATTCTTCAAGCTGCTGAAACTGGTTCTTACCTGATGGCTTGATGCCCCTTTATTATTCATTCTGACTGATGGGGAGATTCTTGATCTAAGGGAAATTACCTTAGAAACAGCCTCTTCTGTTTGGGAGGATCCCAGTATTCGCTTTTGAAACAGTACTGCTGCTTCAAACTGTTCTCAGATTGCATCTGGCCAGCTGTGAAAAATATGTCTCAGATGCAGGACGTTCTGAGTGTGCTTGTTACAGTCGTTCATCCTACAACCTCAAGAGCTTACTCATTCACTATATAAGGATGTCAGACAGAGTTAAATATTATGCTTTTAATTACTACAGAGTGTTTCATACAGAACTCAGCCCGTTGGGACACAAGAGTGAGTAGGTTATGGACTTTTCTCCAAAAAACTGCAATTACCTTCCCCAACTGGAGATCCTACAGGCGGATGAGCGGCGTGTCTGTCAGCCAAGAGGCATGGAAGCTGGAGCCTTCACACTGAGTGCTTGAAATCAGGAATTCAGTCAGCGCTGACATTGTCTTTCCCTCACCCTGATGTGTGTAGGCAGGAAAAGAGCCTCGACTCGGGAGGTCATCTCACATAACACAACTGGCAGGTTGAATTTCAGCCCACCGTGTTGCCTCGCTATTCAACGTTGAAGTCTGACACCTTCTTTTTTTTTTTATTATTTTAACTGTGTGATTTCACATCATATAAATCATAGGAAGACTTTGTATGAAGGACGTGGTATTTCTTGGGGTCTATGTGCACTGCGAAAGAAATCAGAAGGTGAAATGTGTTGGAAACATTAGGTATTTTCTTCCAGCTCTCTTCCCTTTGGTATAATATCGTGTATCCAAAAGTCGTGAGAATCCAGTGTCTACATTTAACTTTAATCACATGTTTTGTCCTACTGATTTGATTCTTAACATTTCAGATGATTTGAATATAGGTAATTGAATTTCAGTAGCTCTTCAGTTGCTAGATGTGTTCTAAAATACCCTATTGCATGGTTCCAAAGAGACAATAGTTGTAATTTGTTTCTTATTTTAAAACCTGGATTAATGTCTTCCTAAAAAGCCACAGGAAAAGGTTATTTCATGTTTTGTTGTCCACTTCCAGGGAACTACTTTTCTGGAGATTGAGGGTGATTTGTGTGAACTGTATGCAAGAAGTAGAAAACAAGTGTCTTGGTCTGAAAATTCTTGTAGTTTTTGTCAAAAATAATAAGAATCTAGCTAAACTCAGATGAACCTCATACATAATGCTGGGGGAATTTAAGAGTAAAGGTTTTCACTGGAGGAAGTTTAAAGCTTGAGAAGCAACAAAAGTAGATTTAGTACTAAATAATTGTAAACTGCTCTCATAGCTACAAGGAAAAAGCAACTGCTGTCACTGCAATGTAAACTGAATGCATCACTCTTCAGACCAGACCCTGCTCCACTCCTCTAAGCAGGGTAATTGTTTCTAAGTACGTTCACTTAATTTTTACGTAGTGATTGTCTAGATTTATGACTAAGTCCACTTCAGCTATATTGTGACTAGCTAGCTTTGGCCTAATGGACTTCAGGTGTCGTGATGGTTTTCATTTCTGCCTTACCTGATGGGTTTCCTTTTTGTATTTTCAAGAGTCTGACTTCAAACATCTCATTGGTTTGCTTATTCAAGCAGTGCTAAAGTTACTTCGTCGATGTTTCTCAAAAATTATAACCCCGCACATCTATTTCTTACATTAATAATAATATTATTACATTAATAAACATATTGAAGAACCCTTTTCTCTTTTTCTGCAAGTGGTCTTACGCTTTGGAGAAGCCAAACACTGGCAGCATATTTAACATCGCTTGGTCTACTGATGGCACTCAACTGGCTGGAGCCTGTGGAAATGGACATGTCATTTTTGCCCACGTTGTGGAGCAACGCTGGGAGTGGAAGAACTTTGAAATAACATTAATTAAGAGGAGAACCATGGAGGTAATGCTCACAGTTTGGAGCTATGCGTTCTGATTACTAGCTTTTTTTGTAATACAAAGTGGGAATTTTTAACCCTCCCAGGCTGCCTAGGGCAGGGGTGAAGTCCCCATCCCTGGAGGGATTTAAAAGCTGTGGAGATGTGATGCTGAGGGACATGGTTTAGTGGTCCCTGGCAGTGCTGGGTTAATGGTTGGGCTTGGTCTTAAAGGCCTCTTCAGCTAAAACAACTCTATGATTCTGTGCTTATCTTCATCTCTTTTTTTTTTTGTTTTGTTTTGGTTTTTTTCTTTCTGTGTATATATGACTGAAAATATTTAAGTTCATAAAATAGCCACAAACACTGTAAATAATTCTCATTTGTACAGAAGATCGGATCCATGTAAACCAGATGGACCAGAATTTCATAACTCAGAAGTACTTTATCCTCTAGAAAAAGGCAAAGCTCATTTGAAGAGCATCTGAAATTAGCTCTAAGAGGCCACTTACAAGAGAGAGACAATTTCAAGTGTAATGAAAATGTTTATGCAGAAAACAACACAAATCCACCGGCCAAAGCCTGTTTCCCTCTTGTTCCTGAAGCTCTGTTAGATGTTGCTGTCTTAGGGCATTTCCAGATAAATTTGGTTGCTGACTGTAAAGCATCGTAATGTGCTTTTCCTCACCACGTATTGGATTACAGCCTAGATTCAGACCTTCCAGAGCTACAGAAATTTGTCACATGTTGTATAATGTACATCGGGTACCCGTGTGGTGCTTCCAGCTGAGTACTGAGCACCAGGCATTGACCTCGGGGGGGAGCTGCCAAGTCTCAGCACTGCTGGAAATGAAACAGGCCCCTACATTGTGGTTTCTGGAGCTTAAGTTTAGGATCCTTCTTTTGAAAAATCTTGGCCCGGATCCACATTTAGGTTACCAAATATCTGTGAATTAACACAAAAATATGAATTTTTTTACCTTCTAATTTGTCCTCTGTGTTCCCAGACACTGACTCACAACATTCACTCTCTAAACACTGGGATAATATAAGATTTCCATCCTTACGAATTTTCCAAATTACACATTTGGTATTGGACACCAGGCCAATATTTTCAATATCGAAGTCAAGTTCCTAAATTCCTAATTAGGCCCTTAAATGTTTTTTTGCTCTCGATTCTATTTCATGTTGAATATGTAATTGGGAAAAGTTGTAACAACAGAAACGCTGTGTTACGGTTCGCTCCGGTGGGTGGGATAACATGAGTCAGTGTCTGGGAACACAGAAGACAAATTAGCAGGTAGAAATTCATATTTCTCCTTTCATTCCCAGACATCGACTCGTAACAGATGGGCTCTGTGAATATTCTCCCGGGTGTCTGAATAGGCAAACAACTGAGGAAGTATAGCTAACCCTGATTCAGGGGGAATTTTTTTTTTGTTTTATTATTTTATCGTCATTTTATTCCTATATATTTATGTATTGCCCATGAAAACAAGTTCTAAAATGCATTTTTAATTGATTTTATTTTATTTTTTAGGACTACAATAGCTAAGTTAATTAGGGACATATCACTGTGGTGGACATCGCAAGGGGAATGTCTTTGGAGATGGTTTCCAGGCTTTCCTAATAATTGAGTTCAGTCCTTGTTTTGCAGTTTGGTTGCATAATGAAAAAAAAAAAAAACAAGGAGAAGTTACCACCCTCAGAATGGTGCCATCTTCAAAACAAAACGCCAAACAAACAACAAACCTGCCGTAAGATTTAGCTTAGCTTTATCTGCCTGAAATTCTTGGAGCTTAAAAATCTGCGTCATTTACAAGCAAAATGTAATTTTCTTGAAACACTGTCATTTGACAAAGTTCTCACAGAAACAGTCAGGGCACACCCTGCTCGCCAAGGCCATCTCCTGAATTTCCTTTACTTCCCCAGATGGGAGCATTAAAATCTATAGTGGAGCTATTCAACTTCAATATATCTTTATCCAAATCCTGGCTATTGCTGAATTGTTTCGATGGAATCACTGAAATATTCGGTTTCAAATGTTTGATTCATCAGCAGCTGAACACCAGGTCTCACAACGAGAACTTTCAGCAGTCCTCGATCTCGGATGATTTTCTCAAGCTCACGTGCAATGTTCCACTTACACCTTACACCCACTTACACTTGCACCTTACACTTACACACAAATACGCCTTAATTACTCATTTCTTTTAAGGAGCTCCATCCTGCTCTTCAGTAATTATTCATTATTTATTCAGAATTTATAGAACCTTTGAGTTTAAGATTTCACTGGTGCTGTGAAAGTGCCCGTTCCCACCTATATCCTCCTCATGGCATAGTAGTATCAGCACGTGCTTATCCTAAGAAGGTATTTCCCTAGTTAGATTGCATTTCAGTTCTTGTTCTCTTATTCAACCAAAATTTTCTTTCCCTTAGGTGCACAACGTCGCTAACGACGCGGTGGATTTGTTGGAATTCCGCGACAGGGTCATTAAAGCCTCTTTGAACTACGGGCATTTGGTCGTTTCAACTTCTCTTCAGTGTTACGTGTTCTCGTGAGTAACACAAACTCGGGAAGCTTTCTCAAGTTGATCTAACAGTTGTAGGAGAGTAGCAGAAGCTTTATTTGAAGTACAGTAGTTCATTGTATATTCTTTAAAATACTAACTGAAATATTCAACAGAACCCAGCATCATCTGCAACAAAATGTGTATGGAGAATAGCTGCCCTCCTTCATCATCTTCTTTTCAGCTTCTTGCTGGTGCATTTACAGCCTGTTCATTTTGCTACACAAAGCTGGCAGCCTCTCTTTTCACAGAGAGGCAGCAGGAATGGTGGCTTGATGGCTGGATGCAAGTGTAGTTGTGCCTCCATCTAGGCAGTCCTTTTTTTTTTCCTTCTGGCATGCTATTATTTTGGAGTAGGCTAGGAATGATTCAATCCTGCATCATGTTTTCTCTTTCATATGCTGAAATATAATGTTTACTCCTAAAGGCACTTGTCTGTTCAGGGAGATGACTAATGCTGAACAATAATGCAGCCTGTAACAGGGCACACACGAGCTCTGGATTCTACCTCTGAATCACTGTCAAAGAGTTGAACCAAAATGAAGAAATAGTTTAAAAATACCTTTGTTTCCCATAAATATGATTTTGCTCTTCACTAAGATGCCTAGGTCAGATGCTGCTAGTGTGAAGGGTTACAAATCTGAAGGCAGAAGTGGATCATACGCATGGTTATCAATGTTAGTTGGCTTCCTAAATGCTGTTTTCCTTTTAAAAACCTCCCTTTTTTAGAAGTGTTAGATAATTCAAATGCGTGCGCTCTACTTAGTGAATTCAGCTTCGTATTTGCAATGATTTGTGAGGCTTAGCCTGAGGATCATTTTAACAAATGGTGAATCTTTTCTTTGTTTTGCAGTACAAAGAACTGGAATACACCCCTGATCTTTGACCTGAAGGAAGGAACAGTTAGCTTGATTCTGCAAGCAGAAAGGTAGCTCCCTTCTTGCACATTCACATGGAATAGTGAGCAATGCATGTCCTAAAACAGTGTTACAGAACCCATGGCAATGTTAGAAGTAGACAGAAAGTAGACAGTGTTGGTAATGTGCATGTGATAAAGGCTTAGCTGGTACATCTACTTTAGATCCGTGATGGTGATAAAGAATCTTTTCATACATTAAGTAAGTTTATACTCTTATTAATGGAAGAAAGTAAGTAGATCATCTGGCACAATGCTAGCGTCAGGGTGTTTTGATGGTGTATATTGATTTTATTTTAAGTGCAATATGTTTTATGTATATTCTCTTTGGTCTCCAATTTTTATTAAAAACATTGCCAGGTGTGCTGATTAAAAAGAAATAGTTTCATTTTTCTTACATATTTGTATTTGTATTTATATTTGCAAGAAATGACTATTTTTTCCTCAGTTTAAATCTTTTCTTTTTTTGGTGTGGTTTGTTTGGTTTATTTATTTTTTTTTTGTAGGCATTTTCTTCTTGTAGATGGTGGAGGACTTTATTTATATTCATATGAAGGAAGATTAATTTCCTCTCCAAAATTTCCAGGCATGAGAACAGACATTTTAAATGCCCAGACAGTATCTCTGAGTAATGATACTCTAGCAGTAAAAGACAAAGCTGATGAAAAGGGTAAGTTCCCTGTTCCGATAGTTCCGTGTTTGCTAACAAGTCATAAGGTTTTCAACATCTTCATGTTTAATTTTACTTAGCAGAGCTATGGTAAAAAAGAAAGCATGAAGTATAAACAAATTACCTATGAAATAAGCTAAAGATAATATTTATTGTAAAAATGAATTAATCTTGCTTAACTGATTAGAATACTTAAAGAGAATGATGGATGTCTCTGATCTTCCAGTTGTGTGTAACGCATCAGGGAACCGTGGAGTATTTGCAGTCAACGCTTCAACAGTAGATTTGCACTCTCTGACATGTGATTTTTCTAAAGAAGTACCTCAGCAACTTTTTCTGTTTGACTGCTGCTTTTAGAATTACAGAATCCCAGCATGGTGGGAGTTGGATGGGCCCTCTGGAGATCACCTGGTGCCACCCCCCTGCTCCATCCAGCAGGGGCACCCAGAGCAGGGGCCCAGCAGCGCAGGGGCCAGCCGGGGTGGGAATCTCTCCAGAGAAGGAGACTCCACAGCCTCTCTGGGCAGCCTGGCACAGGCTCCCACACCCTCACACCAAAGAACTTTCTCCTCCTGTTCAGATGGAACCTCCTGGGTTCCAGTTTGTGCCTATTGTCCCTTGTCCTGTCACTACTCACCACTGACAAGAGACTGGCCCCATCCTCTTGACCCCTGACTTTTAACCATTGATCAGATCCCCTCTCAGGCTTCTCTTCTCCAGACTGAACAGCCCCAGGGGTCTCAGTCTTTCCTCATAAAAGACATGTTCCAGTCCCTTCATCATCCTCGTGGCCCTGTGTTGGACTCTCTCCCCTGTCTCTCTTGAACTTGTGAGCCCAGAACTGGACACAATACAGTATTATGTCCAACTCTGTTACCCTAGACTTAACGATTAGCTTGTAAACAATTTCAGAATTTTAGAATTCTTTTTCTTGCTGCAAGGAGCCACCATATTTATCTTCTTTTTGCCAGAGAAAAAGTCTTTCGTGGTGAAGTACAAAAGAGTTTCCTGGCAGGGAGTTAGCCCTTTAGTACTGATTGCACAGTAGTTTTCTCAGCATATAACCTGCAACTTAAATTACTTGGTGAAGGGAAAAAACCTTTGTAATGATCCTTTAAAATATGCCCCCCCCAAGTAAAAGAAAAAGGAGGTGAATTATTTCTCACTTCCTTGTTACAAAGTGGTTTTGCTACTGCATACAACTTATATGTAATTTTTTTTGTGGCGTACATCCTTCTCTTTTGTGTGAGAACAAATATTTTCTCTCCTTTTGAACAGCTATTTTTAAAAGTAGTAACGTAACTGTAATGTGGATTTCATTTCTAAGCAAAATTACTTTGAAAAACATCCTCGAGCATGAAGACATTAAAGATATCAAAAATAACAGTGTAGTAATTAAAATGGATTTTAGTCGGCAAAAACATTTTTCAGTGTAAATCACTCAGGAGAAAGCAATAGTTTATAAAAAAAAGTTAAATGGAGAAGTGAAAAGTTACATTTTGTTTCTGATCTCTAGTCTTTTGAATGTGTCTGTGTATTTATATTGCACAAGTGTACATTTGTATCCTGATTTATATAATCCAGAGACTTTGTTTTATTGCTGTGTTGACACCTTGATGCAGTTAGGATAAAAAACAATGGAAGTATTTTAAATAAATGGAGGTTATATAGAAACATAATCTGTGAATATTGACTGCTGGCCACACACATCCATTTTCAAGATTTTGCAGGTAAACTCACTCTCTTGCCCCGTTCCCCTGCCCATCTTTCTAAACGGGCTGCAGAACACCTCCACCTCCCAACCACTCCTCTTAGTCCTGAAAACCCTGCCAGCAGGTTCTGCACCAGGCTAATCCTCATCAAAACTGGAATTTATGGAGGCCGAGTTTCTGGCTATGTTTGCAAGGTCAGCCCTCCAAATGATCCTGGTGATAGGAGCTTCCATCAGGACAACGAGTAGGGCTGGGAATTTGGTTTGTTTTCTTTTTTTCTTTTTTTCTTTTGATCTGAGACCCACTAGTAGTGATAAATAAGCCCTATAATATGCCAGCATGTGGGAAAACAGATTCTTGGCACAGGAAACCATGGCTTATCTAGGCCTGTTCATTCTTCTCTACTCACCCCAGCAGAAGCAGGCTTTTTTCTTTGCCCTGTTTTGAGGGCAGATCTGTTTTTCATAACACACTGCACTAGAGAACTATCTGAGAGAGCTCAGTTTGATACAGGAAACAGTTCACACGTCGTGGCACAGGACTCCCTGCAAGCTGATTGACTCTGCAACAGAGAGGTACACGACTTGCTGAGCTTCTGTGTTGTTACTGGGGTATTCTTCCTCTTTCAGTAACCTAGAAAAAAGATTGGTACCTCTGCTCTTGCAGTTCTTCCTCAGCCTCTAGTGATGCTGGGAGAGGGAGGTGAGGGAACTCCTGACCCTAGGAGCAGTTATTCCATAATAATAGAACACATGTGACACCCAGGAGCTCTTCTCTTGCTCTGGATATTCAGTGTGAGAGAGAGAGAGAATGCTCTTTGGTTTTATCCATATAAATGAACAATAGAAGAGATGTGGTTTAGGTTCTAAGTGATGTGGATCTCTTACAAAGGGGGGGGGAGCATAAAAAAAAAAAAAAGACAAACAAGCCAAACTAGTTTTCTGAAATACCTTAAGCACTGTAGATTAATGAAAAGTTCACCAATTTTAGTTGTCAGTTAGATACATTTTTCCTTAAAACTCTCTTATTCTCACTTCGTGTAGGTAGCAGAGTAGCAGGAGAATTGCCTTGTATACCTAGATCATAATAAATTCCATGCACAAAAGTGAGAAAAAGATCTCTTTTCTGGAGCAATTAATTTCCTTTTGTATATTCAGCCAGCTGCCAAGAGCAGCGCTGGTGCAAACCCCTTTCTTTTCCTCCTCTGCAAACTCCCACAGTGCTTTCTGATCACCTGCTCTGACAGGCTTGAGGGGTTTCTGGTTCTGCCAGTATAACCATTGACCTCCAACCAACTCCTGTGTCCTCGGGAAAGAAACGCCCGGCAGGATTCCCAGGGTAACGTCGCCATCCTTTGGAATGAAGGTGTATGTTCATCTTACTCTGCCCGTGCTGTATGTACACACACATAGGTGAGGCAGTGGAGCTGCAGGGGGCATGGTATTGACCCGCAGATGTTTCTGTCCCATCTCTTGTTTTCCTCGTTTGCTTTAAATGACAGCTGCTCTTCCTCACAGCAGTGCTGCTCTCTCTAGGGTCGAATGCTCTGCCTACACCTACCTGAATTCATCTGCATACTTAGGGACTAGGTATCAAGGATGAATAGTTTTTGACATCATGGATCTGTGTTGTTCACACACATATAGAGAGAGAGAGAAAGGAGGAGGGGGGGGAGAAAGGGAGAAAGGAAGGAGGAGAGGGAGGAGAAGGAAGGAGGAGAGGGAGGAGAAGGGAGGAGAAGGAAGGAGGAGAGGGAGGAGAAGGAAGGAGAAAGGGAGGGAGGAAGGAGGAGAGGGAAGGAG
>JANVCC010000030.1:21329993-21345934 GCA_025345505.1 Todiramphus chloris collaris
AAGGAGAAAGGGAGGGAGGAAGGAGGAGAGGGAAGGAGAAAGGGAGGAATTTATTCAGAATGCAGGGTACAAACTTAGGTAGAACTCGGTGTCATTTCTGTAAGCAACCACTTGAACTGGGATGGGAAGTAAAACTTCAGCTTTCTCAGTTCCATACCAGTCCATAATGTCTTGTTTCAGTGGCCATCAGTGCTCTGAAAATAAGGATATTTGAGAATTATTCCAATTGCAAAATGAGACTATTCCTAAACTCAGCAGCCTATGACAGTTTCCCAATTGTAAGATTATTTTTTTTCACCAGTGTGAAAGTCACTGGTAAATCTGGCACTTGGTAATAAGTATCCATTTGCAGTAAATTATATGCTGAAAATGAATGGGACTGCTTGAAAAGCCCACAAAGAACTTGTTTTTAACTAAAAAACTCTTTATTTTTTTTTCCATCAGTTATCTACATATTTGAAGCTTTATCTGGAAAGCCATTGGGTGATGGAAAGCCCCTAACCCATAAGGTAAAGTGAAGAATACAAAGTCTCTCTTTTTTTATTATACTTTGAAATTTAGAATCATAGGCTGGTTTGGGTTGGAAGGGACCTTAAAGATCATCTTGTTCCAGCCCCCTCTGCCGTGGGCAGGGACATCTCCCACTAGAACAGGTTTGCTTAAAGCCCTGTCTAACTTGGTCTTGAACATATTCAGTGATGGAGCATTCACAGCTTTCCTGGGGAACTGCTTCCAGGTCTCTCTGCCCTCAGAGTGAAGAATTTCCTACTTTCTAGTCTTAATCCCCCCTCTTCCAGTTTCAAACCATTACCCCTCATCCTATCACTACAAGTCCTTGTAAAAAGACCTTCCCCAGCTTTCTTGTAGGCCCCCTTTAAGTACTGGAAGGCCACCAGAAGGTCTCCCTGGAGCCTTCTGCAGGCTGAACAAGCCCAACTCTTTCAGCCTGGGCTCACAGCAGAGGGATTGCAGCCCTTGGACCATCTCTGTGGCCTCTTCTGGCCCCACTCCATCAGGTCTATGTCCTTCTTGTGTTGGGGACTCCAGAGGTGGACCCAGCACTGCAGGTGGGGTCTTGCCAGAGCAGAACAGAGCGGGGGGAATCACCTCACAATATCAATAATGGGTTTCTTCAATAATGAGTGCAATAAAACTGATCAACTGAGTTCCCTTTGCACGTACTCCAGAGCAACCTTTATTAGTGCTGACCTGTGAACGCTGAAGAAAAGAACATCAGTGCCAAGTTATCTGTCTTCAGTCTGAGCTTTGACTGGTGGTTCTTCAAAACTGATTGACTCACTGCATTTTACTCTACTGGTAATACAACAAAAGTAAAATTGGGCAGCTTCTTTGCAGAGAGGAATAAACATCTGTCTTTTAGGCAACTTTTGCTTTGGGACCGTCCCTTGTATTTCTTAGTTTTGTGGTAAATTCCTAAATTGCTCCCTCTTCTCTGTTGCAGTTTTATTTTAATCTGCAGAAAATCTGATTTATATAATGCTTCACTCAACAGAGGAGATGCACATAAAATGTCTTCACTATCCAGTTTTTCAAGAGATTAGTGCCCCGTTTTTAGGAAAGCACTCACTGGTTTGAATATCACTGCTTTCTGTGATACCAATCTCCAAAATAAAAATCAGATCTTTTTCCTTTTCAGACTGAAATTGTGGAGATTGCTTTGGACCAGAAAGGACTTACAAGTGAAAGAAAAATAGCTTTTATTGATAAGAACAGAGATCTTTACATTACTTCAGTTAAACGGTTTGGAAAAGAACAGAAGATTGTCAAAATAGGTAAGAAAAATGCCAAATAATGTTGACTACAGTTTGAGAAGTGTACCTTTATTTTGAAACCTCTCGTGGAAATGTGTATTATTCTGTTACCTCTCAATGAAGGGACAATGATTCAAACTCTGGCTTGGAATGACACGTCGAACATTCTTTGTGGGATTCAGGATGCCCGTCTGACAGTCTGGTACTACCCCAACACAGTCTACGTGGATAAAGATCTTCTCCCAAAAACCCTTTATGAAAAAGATGCAAGGTAATTTATCCTTGGTGATCAAAGTAGTTGTATGTATTTTAACTAGTTTACTCATTCTGTAAAGAATTACATCGATTTTGGCAGTTGAAATAGAAGCCAGGGTTGCAGCTGTTGAAATTCTTTTCACATTGCTACTTCTCAATTAGAAAATGAGGAAAAAAAAAGTCATTTATAAGGTATATCATAAGGTTTGGAGTTGAGATGATGATGCACAGTTTAAAAGTAAAACAGAATCTTGATGCTGAAGTAAAATTTTAATCATCTCTCTTGAAACCTTAGCTGTTTGTAAAAAAAAAAAAAAAACCAAAAACAAACAACCAAACAAAAAAAAATCACTTTAAAGTATCTGCTGGAAATGAAAAGTATCATGATAGTAGGTCACAGATAATATTATCTCTAGCTCAGCATGTTTAGCCTGTACACTTTAGGGTACAAAATTCTTTCACACAGAATACCTGAATTCATTATCTCATTCCAAGAGTTACAGGAGCCCAAATATTTTTTTACTGAAAAATGTATTTGAAAATTTTTTTCCCAAATAAGCCAGTCGCATTTGCCTTCCAGGCAGTGAACGTGAATAACTATCATTTTGCTTCTAGGAGATATGAAAACAACCTTTTGGATGTAACTTGGATAACAAGGTGCCTAGATTTTTCTGTGCTCTGAAAATGAAGTGTGATCATGGTGCAGCTTTGAAACAAAGATTTCTTTAAATTCCATTTAAAATTTAAAATACAATTTAAATCAGTATTTTTTTCAGTAAGAAGTGAATATTGACTTACCTTTCTTTCTCCACCCAGTGACTTTAGCAAAAATCCCCAGATTGTACATTTTGTAGGAAACCAAATCACAATCAGAAGAGCAGATGGTTCACTTATTCACCTTAATATTTCACCATATCCAGCAATCCTTCATGAGTACATTAGCAGTTCCAAATGGGAAGATGCTGTCAGACTGTGTCGCTTTGTCAAGGTAAACACTGATTACTGGGGCTGTTTGGATAGAATTTCACTGTAAGATGTGTTTTCAAGCATTACTTTCATAATGATAACTGCATATCAAATGTTAACATCTCATTCTTCTGCTTTGTTGCTGATTATTTTGGGGATGGCCATGAAAAAATCAGCCACTTTTCATCATTCCAGAGTATATATAATTTCATAATTTTAATTCTACATAATAAAAATTATTAATTTTATTCCCTCCAAAGCCTGGGTGGATTGAACACAGGTACTCACACAAGTTAGTAATAAGCCTCAGCTTTTAGGACTAAGCCTTAATATAACCAATCAAAACTGAACTGCATCTCCACATACAGTTGCTTAGTATTTTTTCATAGTTTCTTTCACTTCTTTTTGTTTTTCCTTTGCTTTCTTTTGTATGTATTTAGGCAACAGCAACAGATGAGGTGAGTCTGGCAGTCTTCAAAACAGACAAACCAACCCCCTCGACCCCAAGCCCTGCTTCCTTTCTCCTTTTTACTCCTAGAAAAGAGTTTAGTGCTTTCATAGACACTCCTAGATACTTGGTCTCTTGCATAATTTCAGGCTGAGCTTTCAGCATTTTATCACCTAATTTCCTAAATAATAGGAAATGGGAAGAGAACATGACAAAGATCTTATGTGCATTTGGTTCTAGGAACAATTTTAATTCTCCCAATTGATGGGCTACCAGCAGGAAGGTTAATCTTGTCCTGAATCAGAGTAAAGAGCAGGAACTTGTGGCTGGAGATGGTGATAGTGAAACCACAGCCTGAGGCTAAATTACTGTTTCGTTGGCTCTAGTGGGTCTTTCCAGTTTTGTTTCATACAAAAGCGGTTGTAAAACAGAGCATGGTAGTGTGTTTTAGGCTCTTTATTCCGATTTAAATCAGTATCAATCCTATGCTGCTTCTAAAAACCTCTTCAAAGTTTATTTCCAAATTTGTTATTGAACATACTTAACAAAAATAACAAACCCCACTTTATTCCAACAGTGCATGTGGATTTATGCATGTGCAGCCAAAGATGTATTTTTCCTATCTGAACGAGAGTTTTCAGATGTGGCACCACAAGCTATATATTAACTAATACCTTTTAGTAGTATATCTTTGTCATAATGTCAGACTCGAAAAGGAAAGATACCAAAATGTCAGGATCTTCCCAAGTGTTTTTCTCAGTGGTGTTTCCTTAAGGTTATGTTAAAAAAAAAATAACATGAAAGTCATGAAAATAGAAAAGAAGGATGTAATATTATTACCACGAAGTTTTTCTGATTCTTTATTTTAAACATAAAATGTATTGAAAATACCACAAAGGAGACAGAACTTTTGAAGCTCTTATTTACTTTCCAGCAGGCTTATAGTCTGTTCTACAGTCAAGTAATTTTTCTCCTTTCTCTTTCATTTATAGTACATTGTTGATAAACGTACTCTTACTGCTACTATCAGCGTCACGGTTCCAGTACGTTTGCCAAACCAGGCTGAGATGAGCCAGGTTAAAATAACCTTTTTAGCCACAACCAGTGCTTTGGTTTCCAGCACAGTTCCCTGAGTAATGGCAGGGACGCTGGCGATGAGGTTGGAAAGTGATAATGTTGCAAGAGTTCATTACTGGCTGAGATGCTGGGGACTCCTGATTCATTCGGCCATGCTCTGAGTCTCAGCTGATCACAGCAGCAATGTTTTTATAATGAAGGAGTTCTGAAAAATAATTAAGTGATGACTTTCTAATAAGAGACTCAGACCACCATGCCATAAATGGCATACTGAGAATTGTTGTTATACATTGGACTTGTATAAAGACCTTCCCCAGCTTTCTTGTAGGCCCCCTTCAAATACTGGAAGGCCACCAGGTCTCCCTGGAGCCTTCTCTTCTCCAGGCTGAACAAGCCCAACTCTTTCAGCCTGGGCTCACAGGAGAGAGAGATTGCAGCCCTTGGACCATCTCTGTGGCCTCTTCTGGCCCCACTCCATCAGGTCTATGTCCTTCTTGTGTTGGGGACTCCAGAGGTGGACCCAGCACAGCAGGACTTGTGTACCTCCTTGGAGAAGTCAGTTTTAGTGCGTAATAACTATCTGAAGTTTTAGGAGTTGCTTGTTGCTTTTTTTTATTATTATTATTTTATTATAAATTTCAGGATCAGACTCTGTGGGCATGCTTAGCTGCAATGGCAGTTGCCAACAAAGACATGGCCACAGCAGAAATCGCCTACGCGTCCATTGGCGAGGTAAGAAAATGGTGTTACTGGTTTCCGGCTAAATTGTCGTGAAACTAATTTCATGACTTAATTTCCCTTCTGAAACTATTGTACGTCTCCTCATCAGCAGGTCGAGGGAGGTTCTCCTCCCCCTCTGCTCTGCACTGGTGAGGCCCCATCTGGAATACAGTGTCCAGTTCTGGGCACCCCAGTTCAAGAAAGACATAGAGCTACTGGAGAGAATCCAGCGCAGGGCCACCAAGATTATTAAGGGAGTGGAGCATCTCCCTTCTGAGGAGAGGCTGAGAGACCTGGGGCTCTTTAGCCTGGAGAAGAGGAGACTGAGGGGGGACCTCATTAATGTCTATAAATATGTTAAGGGCGAGTGTAAGGAGGATGGAGCCAGACTCTTCTCAGTGTCATCCAGTGTTAGGCCAAGAGGCAATGGGAGTGAGTTGGAACACAAGAGGTTTAGGGTAAACATAAGCAAAAACTTTTTCACAGTGAGAGTGACGGACACTGGAACGGGCTGCCCAGGGGCGTTGTGGAGTCTCCTTCTCTGGAGGTGTTCAAAACCCACAAGGACACGTTCCTGTGTGACCTGCTCTAGGTGATCCTGCTCTGGCAGGGAGGTTGGACTAGATGATCTTTCTAGGTCCCTTCCAACCCCTAACGTTCTATGATTCTATTATTCCTTAACAGATTGATAAAGTTCAGTATATCAATTTCATCAAAGACCTCCCATCGAAAGAGTCAAGGATGGCTCATATTCTGCTCTTCGGTGGAAACATTCAGGAAGCTGAAACCCTGCTTCTTCAAACAGGCCTCATTTACCAAGCTATTCAAGTCAACATCAATCTTTACAATTGGGACAGGTAGTAGCTCTTTAAACACACACTGTTTGTAAGTCTTACTGGTAACTGGTAAATTATTTACATCAGTTGTCTGACTGCAGGCACTTAGCTGAGTAATTTCTTATCTATAATCACCTAGAGCTGAAAATAGATGAAGTAAATCATATCCTGACAGTAACCAAAGAAGTAGATGTTTTTCCTGTCATATTTAAAAGATTTTTGGGGTAAAAGTCCAAAACATGCTTGACAGCTAAACAACCTCCTGCTTTTTTTCATTGTTGTCAACACAGAAAAGTCCTAAACGATACCTTAAACCGTGTGTGACCCTCAAAGAATTAAGGCTGTTTTGAAATGTCTCCTTGCTAAAAATAGCTATCTGGCTACTCAGACTCCCAGCACTGTGTAGGTGGATGAAATACAAATTAGGCCTGAGAAAACAAAGTAGGAATTTCTCTTTTAAACAAAACCCCACGTTTTCTGACAGAATCTTCTGAGGCTATTTACTACTGATTTCTCTGCTGTTACATCACTGTGGGCAAAAAGTTCTTCCCCCCCACACACGTGTGTGGGTTTTATTCTGTTGCCTAATATGTCTCATCTAAAACCAACATCTGTTTAAACCATAGGTATTCCTTATGCCAGTGAGGAGAAAGCAGATGTGAGAGTAATCAATTAGACCAATTCAGTGACTAATCTTTCCCACCTATGGGATATTCATAAACTCTGTGTACCATGCACCATCAGTGTATATTATGACTCTGTTCAAAAGTGATTCCTGGCTATAGTAGTTTGTAAAAATTACTGCTTTTGCCTATTTTGTATTGAGTGCTAAACGGCTCCAGCCATTCTGGTTTATTTCTATGAAATAAAAAGACTCCTATTGTCAAGCTCTGATGATGTCATGAGGTTGTCAACAGAAGTAATCATTGGATACTTTTCATAGCATGCATCATAAAGCGTATGGTCTCCTGCTTTTAGCTTTTAACCCACTGTGACTGATACTAATGTAAAACCAGTTGGCACCACAGATCAGGAATCTCTGCTTGCAGCCCAAACGCTTTTCAGCGTAGCATTTTGCACGACCACGGTGATTGTAGTTGTGCCAGAGCCTTTATACAGCCTGACAAGCCCCATTCTGTTTTATTCCAGGGCTCTAGAGCTAGCAGTGAAGCACAAGACACATGTTGACACAGTCCTGGCTTTTCGACAGAAGTTCCTGGAGGACTTTGGTAAAAAAGAAACGAACAAAAGATTTTTGCAATACGCCGAAGGTGTAAGTACTCCTCATTACTCCTCCAGCTTTAGGCCAGCCCTCTCTTCATAGGCAGTTTCTATCTTCATAGTCTTCTATGAACAGGGAGCTAGACCTTAGTACAGTTGAATGTGTACCTCTTAAATGCCTTCAACGTTTTAATGCAATTTTATGGATAGCAACAAGAACAAACTTTGAAGTTACCTGGATACATATTAATGGTGAACCACAAAATGGCCTGCCAAACGTGATACATAGCTGAACATCCAATATCATCAGCTTTCTGGAAATCCCTCGCCATCATCAGTAGGATCATTTCAATTTATTAGCATTCCACAGATCTTAAAGACTGAGGACAGATCTTATAGGAATATCTGAGATTCCCTGGAGCGCTTCTGCACACCTACTTTGTGAGGCACCTGCACCTTAGACAGTGATTTCACTGAGCAGCCCATAAGTCCTTCCTGCTCTTCCCCTTGCTGTTCCTGAGCATTCTGAGAATGAAACGATGGAGAGATGTGTACTTTGTGTCAGATCCTTTCATCCACTGTAGCTGATGGATCAGGAAACACATCTGAGCGGTCAGCTCAGCATCTTTAATTGGACAGTGCCCATTACACTTTCAGTAAAGCTCAATTTCTAATGTAAGTCATTAGCTTTTAGCACTTCTAAAGATGGTTTGTTTCCTAAAGAGGAATAAAAGTCTGCACGATATCTAGCCCTCCAATGAACCATTCTGCAGCACTTTACCTAGAAAATACAGAAAAAGAACAGAACAGATTTGAAGCACTCTTACTGTGCAGCAATTTCAGCTGCTGTGCTGGAAATATGTCTTCTACATACTTTAAATCCATTATTGACCAAAAATCATGTTAATTCCCTGATGCTTCTGAAAGAGACTTTTTAGATAATGCTGTCTTGTCTTATAATCATGAAGAAAGCTGTAGTTTCTGGAAGGGTTCCTAAGCGACAGCACTTTGTTGGTGACAAGTTGTGAACACAATGACATGAGTGGAGCCAGTTTCACCTTACACTCGGTCTCAAAACTTGGGTCTTGGACTACAGGAGAGTAAAAAAGTTGTTTTCCACATCCCTGTTCTTGAGGTCATCTCTGATGGATCTGAAACTAGGAGGGAACCTACTCAAGGAAGTGGATTTTAAGCTCTTGGCTACAGTGATAACTAAATTCTTAATGCAGCCTGTCAGACTCATATGGCAAAGTTAGAAGGAAATGTGAAGGGCATTGAAGAGAAAAACAAGATTTTTTGTGCAGCTGTTCCTTCAGGAAGGGTCTCGTTTTCCCTCTCACCACCTAAACCTCGTGCTTAAGTAAGGTTTTTTTACCTCTTTCCTGTACTGCAGCTGAGAGCACCCATCTGCAACCAGATAGGGACTCTAAACAACATGCTTAGCTGTTACATCTCACATCTTTATATAGAAAGGATTACGAGCCTCACGTGTATACTGAGAATCCCTGTCTTGGCACTTACCAGGTGTCACTGGCAAGGGCTGTTGTTGGCCTTGCTGGCAAGTAGCTCCTGGGGCTGGATGGGCAGAATTAGCCCTACACGTGGGGTACGTTCAGCATCTGCGTGACATCTGTTAAAGCAAACACATCCCTCTCTTAGGGCTCCATAAAGATTTCAGTCATCAGATCCAAAGCACCTGGACCCAGTAAGTGCCTCCTGAATTGAGGGATTAATCTTTTCAGGTTAGAGAATGTGGGTGTTGCCCTTACAGCTTCCCTCGGAGAGAATCCTCCATGTTCACAGAATCACAGGATCATTTAGGTTGGAAAAGCCCCTTGGGATCATTGTGCCCAACCATTATCCCTACTCTACAAGTTCACCCCTAGACCATGTCCCCCAACACCACATCCAAGCGATGTTTAAACACCTCCAGAGATGGACACTCAACCCCCTCCCTGGGCAGCTCATTCCAATCTCTCACCACTCTTTCTGTGAAGAATTTTTTTCCTAGTGTCCAGTCTAAACCTACCTTGTTTCATCTTGAGGCCGTTCCCTCTGGTTCTGTCACTAATGACCTGAGAGAAGAGCCCAGCACCAGCCTCTCTACAATGTCCTTTCAGGGAGTTGTTATCTCATGACTTAGTTAACAGAGTAGCAGCAACTCCAAGAATTCCCTGTGCAGTGCTTGAGATTGTTTTCCCTGTCCCATCTTGGACAATCTTAATTCTCCAGGAATGAAACTGAACTTCAGAATTCTGGGTTTGGACATGTTTTTAATAGGCACCAAACTCACCGTGATCCATTCTTTCTCGTCAAGCATTTTTGGATAGAAAAGACAAGGGTCGTACCCCACTGTACTGTGAGTTTTGTATAATATCTATTGTCTGAAGTTTCCCTGGACTAGAATACACCCAGAAGATGATGCTTCTCTGCAGCTGGAGAAACACCAAGATAAGGCTAAAACCTTTATTGATGTACAAGACAGATTTCAGCTATGTCAGGTAAACTAGTGTAATACGCTCCCAGCTTTCCTGGTGGGGGTTAGGTGTAACAAAAGACATCACTGCATGTATTATTGATAAAGGGCTGTATTGTCAGTAATAGGACATAGATGTCATTGCATTTAAATTAGATGCAAATTGATCCAAGTTATTTTCATGGTTTAACATGGGGTTGGGTTTTTTTTGCCAGCCACAGTGAGATGCATTAGTATCTGTTAAAATATTGTTCTATTTTAAAGGTGGAAAGCTCCATTTGTTAGAACTCAGCTGTGCCTTCATACATTCTGTTGGTACAGGATGTCACTGAAACATGAAGAACTAGATAACAATTGATATGGTCACTTTGTAATTGTAATTTCAAGTTGTCCCGTTAGTGAACATCTATCTCTTTGACCTCTCTCTCTCTCTGTGATGTTAGTTGACCTCCACCTACTTACTTTTCTGTTCTTACAGCTGGAAGTTGATTGGAATAAAATCAAAGCCAAAATAGAGATGGAAATTGCCAAAGAAAGAGAACGAGCAGCAGCCACTCCTGCAGTGAGAGCCAGTGTCACTGTACAGCAATAATTGTCCTTTTGGTCACCTTAGTAAGTGCTGCTTGAGTGTTTTCTGCTGGCTTATTTTGTCAAATAAAAACCCCAACAAACATTTTGCGGGGAACAGAAGTGAGAATTAGTGTGGTTCTTGTTAATTGTTGGATGACAGGCAGAATTGTGTATTTACTACAGTCTCATTTTAAGCTGGGTTTATGTTCTGATGCCCCAGCTCCAGGGAGTAGCTACATAGTAGTCCAGAATACATGTATGAGGGGAAAAAAAAAAGAAAACAAACAATACTTTTTGTCCTTCCATTAGTGGCTTTTAAATTCTCATTGCCATTACAGTTGTTTTGCCTCTAATTAAGTACCATTCTCCCTGTTTAAGCACCTAGTTAAGTAGCTTGGTTATTTCTACAACCTCAGGGACCTCTCAAAAGGCTTGTTCAAATTGCCCAAAAACAAATTTAGCAGATTGTAAGTGTTGAAAAATTAGAAAGGAGTTTGCAGCTATAGCATACAAAAGAATATTTCACTTGCAGTTACAGTGATACGTATTTCTCCTCGTACGTATGTACGAGCAAGTTCTTCAGTCGGCGATTTCGGATGACTTCAGCAGCTCAGGTTTGTCACTGGCAAGGTATTTAGTGGTGGAATGTGTTTTCTGAGAGAATGTCAACTGTTTAAAATACTACAGAGTGTGCTTTGAATGGTTTTTGAAGTAACAAAAGGCATTGTTGGTTGGGTTTGTAGCATCTGAAGTATATAACTGATACTCAGCACTTCCTTACTGTTAAAATACCATATTAATTTAAAACAAAGAAGAGCTTTCCACATATTTTTTTTTTCTGCACAAATCACTTGATTTGAAAATACTGTTCTTAAATTTCATCAAAATACATTTTTCTGTGTTTTACATCTGAAAGTGGCTGTGTGTTCTTCGTAGAAACCCTGGCATTATAAATCCATGAGCAGCTTATTCATCATTGGCTCTGTATAATATGTATTTTTTTCAAATGTTTACCATCAAAATGTTAAATGTCTGTATATTTGGCAAATTTCTTCTGTTCTGTAGATCACTGTGGCACTTTTTTGCAGAGTTGATGGATTTCTTGGAAAAAAACCCAAACAAAACACACACACACATACACACACGCACACAAAACCAACCAACAACAACAAAGCACAAACAAGGAAGGTGGTTTTTTGTTTTTTTATCTAATAGATGATGCATTAGGTGGTCTCCATTGATTAACCTGCCTGCTAAATAAAACAACATTCTGGCTGCAGCTCCTTTGAGGCTCTGCAGCGTTCGGGCGCACAGACACGTGGCAGAGCGAACACCTTCACCTTCCATTGACTTGCGGGAAGCACTTACCAGTTCCAGAATTGGGCCCCAAAATACCACTAATGGCAAGTGTTTGATGTTAAATTCATGAAGCCTGGCTCAGGCTTCTAACATAAGCAATTTTTGAGGACCCATCTAGTGAGACAAAGCTCAGGGTTTCAGCTCAATCCTGCTCTTTTCTTCCTGGGCCAGTTGGAAGTACAGCAGGGGCAGCAAATTCACTCAGAATTCATTAAAAATGCCTGTTGCAACAATTAGCCATGGCAGAGCCTGGGAGGAAGCAGCAGAATGGACGGCACGTTTGCAGAGGTGCTGCCTTTGACTGACCCCCCTTCAGGTCGGTGCCGATGTCCTTCAGAGAAAACAGTACAGAGAATTAACAGGGGGTGTATTTGTCAGTGATGGGAAACGTGGTTTAGTTCCTAGGCCAAAGCACAACAAAGACCTTAAGATGTTTATTGTTGATCAGATATATTTTTTTCCACACACACATCCTAGTCTTGGGCTGCCTTCTGCACTGAGCATCTTTCTGTGAAATATTAAAACAAGGAACGGGAAGCAAAGCGATTATTTTGGAAAAGCACTGATTATTTTTTGCTTTCTAATACGCAGGTAAACAGAGACAGTTCCAACCTTGGGTCTGAAATCTACATTTCAGAATACTCTCAGAAGAAAACACCCTTAACGTGGCTTACCTGGGATTGCTGCAGAGTTTGTACATAATGCAACTGCACTTCCAAGAAAAGCACCATCTGTGCAGTCCAAGATAATTTTATGCTGGTTTGTCTGGGGGTTTAAGTTCTCCACTGTATTTATCTGTGCCTGTTCTCCATCATTTTGAGTAGCTCATTTAATTCTGTCTCAAGTAAAAAGAAATACCAAGGGGATGCAGATGTTTCAGGTGTGTTCATACCAAACCTTGTGTATCTACTTCCACGACCCGTTTCTGATGTAATTGGAGAAGATTTACGTATTAGCAGGTGCCAAGTAAGGTAAAAATAACTTTTATTTCACCCTACTTGTGTTTGTGTTATTACCTCCTTGTCCAAGCCCTGATTTAAAGCCTTCCAGAAAAATAGCTACTCCGTAACTGACTGTTACTGTCCAGTGCAAGAACACTGGTTCTTCAGTGGTATAAGAACACCTCTTTTAAAATCAGATAGTTCCCTATTTAATTGTTTAATTTAAAACATCATGAGCCTGGTGAAGAAGTAGGGATTAAGGGGATTGATTATTGCCATGGTGGTTCAAACACAAGCCCACTTCTGCCGTAGCAGGGTGGGTGTTGAAGTTCAGATAACGTCATTTGACCTTCGCCAGGGCAGATCCTCTCTGCCTGTGGGAAGGGAGATTGAAACGGAGGTGTGAAAGATCCATCTGTAAGTGAGGTGTTTAAAAGCCATAACTGAGGAAAGCAATATACTGTAAAAATGTCCTGTGCATTAGGCAGCACTCCTGTCTGTTCAACTCCCCAACGTTCCAGACATCGCCCGTAGCTCTCCTAGCGCGTGGGCTCGGAAATAACTTTAAAACATGCAGTTTTTTCCCCCATTCTATCAAAATCTAAATAATCTGTTCCTGTTAAATCACAGAGGATGCCCATTTCCTCGGTCTCCCTGCTCAGCAATGTCTGTTCCTGGTATGTTTTTATTGATCCAGTTCAGTCAAGGGTTGCCCCGTGCTATAAAATCTCAAACACTCAACTGCAAACTGCTTGTTTTAATTCAGGCACCTTCACCCTCCTGTAAGTGTTTCTGATGAGGGATAAAATAGGATGGTCTGATGCCTTCAGGGAAACAGAGGGATATGTTCCTTCTCTGCTCAGAGCTCGGCACTGTGCCTGGAACAGTTAGGTGAAGTGGATGTAGAGGGAATATCACGTCTAATTACTGCTGTGCCCTTCCTGAAGGGTCTGCAAGAAATGTTTTCTTTATGTGGAGCAATAACTGTGCTCGTTGGAATCCTCCTGTTTGGAAACGCTCTAATCTCCGGTCTAAATGAGCATTCAGGCTGTCTGAGATGAGGGAGATAGGCCTTCAAAAACAGGGAAAAGAGAGGGCTCATGTCTACGTTTCCGTGCACTGGAAAAGACCCAAGTGAAGCTAAAAAAACCAAAAAGGTGTCTTCTGAGGGCTACACCCATACCTGGATCTAATGCATACCCGAGCCCTAGTTCTGCAGCAGAAGGAATGAGATCTCTTGCACCTGCAATTATTTACCAGCCTTGCCTGTGAGGGGAGGAGGGGTATCCCATGCTCACTCTGGGTGGGAGCCCTTCAGCTGGGATCCGCAGAGCGAGGGAACCAGTTTTTCAGGGGGGTTGTGGGCAGGAGACCTGGCAGTGGTCAGCACCGAGGTCTGGTGTGGTCTGTGCTGGGTCGGACCATTCGTGTCCTGTCCAGCAGAAGCGGTCACAGGTCACCTCTGAAATAAAAAGCACGGTACCAGAAGGTGCTGATGTTTTATTAGCAAGCTTTGGAGGTTGTTCTCCATCTGCCTTGCTGACAAGGCAAGGCTACATACAACCGCTGCGTGATGCCAGAGGGAAAAGCCTGATCATGCTTTCCCCCACACTTACACCTACCCTGCTACCCGAGGGTGGGGGAGGTGGAAGGATCATCCCATCAGGCCAGCTTCATGCAGTCCTGTCTGTGCAGACCCTGCCTACGGCTGTTCTGCTTCCACGGGCGAGCAAACCTGGTGTTCCCAGAGGCAGGCACCCGGGCGAGGGGACCTGGGGATGCTGCACCCCACTGCAACCAGCCCTTTCTGTCACCACACGAAGCGCGTGCCATCGTACTGGAGATGCTGTCATCGTACTGGAGGCGATGTCCCCAAGTCAGCTTCCTCCTGGATGACTTACACCTCTTTTTAACCAATGCTTGCTGGAGCTTGGGGGTGAGCAGCAGTCTCTGGCTACCATGCTCTCAGGAATGTGAGCAGGACAAGCTCCCCAGGCTGCAGGTCCCTCCAGGAGTGAGCTGTGCCTCTCTGGGCAGCTTGTCCTCCTGGGAGCACCAGCATCTGCTTCCCAGGCATGGTGGTAACCCTGGGAACCCTGCATGTCCCTCCTGCAGAGCCCAGTGTCCAGCAAGCTATCCCAATGTGGTTCCTGGTGGATAACCTTCCCAGGGGACAGCTGTCCTGGTCTCTCCTGGGGGGTCCCTGATGTCCTGTCAGGCAATGCCTCCGCATCCCTCCCAGAGACCTCCGTGTCTGGCATCGCATCCCTCCTGGGGACCTCTGTCCCTCTGGGGATGTCCGGCATCCCGGTGGCTCCAGCATCCCATCCAGCGGCCACCAGCGCGTCCATCTGTCTGGCGGCGCATCCTCCCCAGCGTCTGCAAGGGGCCGGGGACTCAGCAGCAAACCCCCCGGTCCCCATCCCCGCCCCCGGCGGGGCGGCGGGCCCAGCGCTGCGCTTCCTCGTAGCTGGGCAGATGCTTCACCTCTTCATAGCGGGGCAGCGGCGGCAGCTCCAGCCCCGCTCCCGGCTCGGAGGCTGCGGCGGGGCCCCCGGTGTCCAGCGGCGGGGTGGCGGGGCCGGGGCCGGGCGGGAGGCGGCGGCGGGCGGGCGGGGGTCGGCGAGGGGCCGCGGGGCAAGCTCGGCGGCGAAGGACGCAGCCGGCGGCCACCAGCGCCAGGAGGACGAGCAGCCCCGCCAACCTCCGCGCCAGCCACCGCGCCCGCGGAAGCCAAGCGCGCTCCGCCGCCCCGATCCCCGCCGCGCCCGCGGCCCCGCCGCAGCCAGGTCCCGGGCAGGGAGCCGGCCCCGGACCGCCCGCCATCCTCATCTTCCTCCTCCTCCTCCTCTTCCTCCTCTCGCCCGCCGCGCACCTTCCGCGGAGCTCTCCGAGGCCGCCGGGGAGGGCTGGCAACCCCCGCGGCCGGCACGAAGGCAGCGCCGGGTTTTATCCACGCCGGGCCGGGTTTTCTCCGCGATGAAAAATTGATGGGGCCATTTGGCGGCGGTTCACGGGCTAATGGGGCAGCCGCGGTGCGGGACGGGGCACCCGGCCAGGCTCGGCCTCTGCGTCCCGGCAACCCCGCACCCCAGCCTGGCCTCTCCCAGGGAGACACCAACGGGGTGTCCCTGCCACCTGAGCTTCACGCTAGATGTGCCCCGAAACTCATCGCTGAGCCGAAACATCTTCTTTGGATGGGACCAGCATCCCTGACTAGGGATAATCTGTGCTCAAGGACATGGGGATGGGTGGTACCCGAGGATGTGGGGATGAGGGGTACCTGAGGACACAGGGATG
>JANVCC010000030.1:21345944-21361745 GCA_025345505.1 Todiramphus chloris collaris
GACACAGGGATGAGTGGTACCCCAGGATGCAGGATGAACCCAAAGACACAGGGATGAGCGGCATCCAAGGGTGTGGCAATGAGTGGAAGCCAAGGAAATGGGGATAAATGACACTCCCTGAGTGGCCCAAGGGAGAGAAAATGCAAGGTGCAGAACCTACCACTGATTTTGCCACTGAAAAAGGACACCTAGAGCAGGCAGAGACAGGCTGGCTCCCTGGCACCTGGGCAAGGCACAGATAAGAGCAAGCTCTTTGGTCTTCCTTTTTGTTGGTTTTTATTCCTGTGGAGGGAGAGGAGAGGGAGAGGGAGAAGGAGAGAGAGAGCTCCCATCTACTCATGGAAAAAAATCACTAATATGAAACACGGCAAAAAAAAAATGTCCAGAACTTTTCTGCTTGGTTTCCTTTTAGGTGATTATGCCAAATCTGATACGCAGCAGCAAACCCCTCAACGTGACCATCACGTGTTAGGTATTTGTTTCCTTTCTCCTTTTCCTTTGTCCTTTTCCCTTGTCCTCTTTCCTCGACCTGTGGCAGTTTCCTCCCCGGTATCTGTAAGCTACACTCCTGCTGCCATCCCTGCATCTGGGGAATTCATGCCCATCGTATCTTTTAGAGATGTTGTGGTGCTCAGGGGCACAGATGGGAAGGAGCGATTCTCAGCAGTGATACAGCACTGGGCAGAGTTTGCAGGGAACTAATCGGAAAGGGAAGGAGGGGCTCGGCCACGCTGGGCTCCTGGCAGGCAATGAGAAACCACTGTTTCTTTCTGTATCTACAGGGCTTTATTCTGCATACGTTTTCTCACTGTATGGGCATCTCATCTACATGGGCTGCCCACCCTCGCATGGGCATCTCTCCTTGCAGAATGGTGCTGGAGCTGGGAACTGCGGGAGAGCTGGGCTTGAGATACGGAGCCAAGCAGGAGGGCAGCAGCAGAGCACTGGGCAGTGCCAAGAGGGTGGCCATGGGGACCCTGGCCTTGTGCCTGAGGGATGCGTCCCAGCCTGTGGCCAGCAGGATCAGGGATGCCACGCACAGGCTCTGGCAGCAGGTCCCTGCTGTGCCTGGGGCTGCATTGCTCCAGACTCTTGGAAACATGGAATCATAGGATCATTCTGGTTGGAAGAGAACTTTCAGACCATCAAGTCCAACCATTAACCCAGCACTGCCAGGGCACCACTGCCCCCTGGCCCTCAGCACCACAGCTCCAGGGCTTGGAAACCCCTCCAGGGATCACGGGGACTCCCCCCCTGCCCTGGGCAGCCTGGAACAGCCCTGGGGAACCCTCAAGGGGAAGAAATTGTTCCTCAGCTCCAACCTAAACCTCCCCTGGGGCAATTTGAGGACAGTTCCTCTTGTCCTGTCTCTTGTTCCTTGGGAGCAGAGCCCGACCCCCCTGGCTCCAGGCTCCTGTCAGGAGCTGTCAGAGCCAGAAGGTCTCCCCTCAGCCTCCTTCTCTCCAGGCTGAACAAGCCCAGGTCCCTCAGCCGCTCCTCAGCACCCTTGTGCTCCAGCCCCTTCCCCAGCTCCGTTGCCCTTCTCTGGCCACGCTCCAGCCCCTCAATGTCCTTCTGGGAGTGAGGGGCCCAAAAGTGCCCTTGGGATTTGAGGTGTGGCCTCCCCAGTGCCCAGTCCAGGGGCATAAGGCAAACAGAACAGTGAGCAAAGAGCAGGCTCCCGGTGAAGCCGATCTATCCATTAATAAAGCGCTGCGTTTTAACAACATTTCTGCTAAGCTGTAACTCTGCAATCAGAGGACTATGAAATATTAAAGGCTGTTCATAGCTCATTAAAGGGAATGTTTTTGGCCGTCCCTCCAGTGTGCACCGCGGGCCAGGCTTCGGAGCTCAGCCTGCAGGAGAGGCTGAGGATGGGCTCTGCACCCCATCAGAAGAGGGAAACAGGGAGCTGCCGTAGAAAGAAGAAAGAAGAATCAAAATCCTAGTATGCAGCTGCACTCAGCTCAGCAGCCCCAGCTCCTGCAGCTCCACACCAGCTTGGGAAAATGCAGAAAAAACAGCTCCTGGTAGGGTCAGGACCAGGGGAATTTGTCTGCTCTGGCTCAGCGGCTGCGTGGGGATGGCTGCAGCCATCCTGGGGCTGCTATGGGCATCGATGCTGCATCCTCTGTGGGTCTGGGGGGAGGCATTGGTGGGGGTGGGTCATAGAATCAAATCATAGAACTGTGGTTGGTAGAGACCTTTAACATTGAGTCCAACCATTCCCCCAGCACTGCCAGGGCACCACTGACCCCTGGCCCTCAGCACCACAGCTCCAGGGCTTGGAAACCCCTCCAGGGATGGGGTCTCCACCACTGCCCTGGGCAGCCTGGGCCAGGCTTTGACTACACTTTCCATGAAGAAATCCTTTCACTCAGCTGCTGGTTGGGCTTTTGGAATTGTCTGGAGAGCATCTTCTGCCCAGCTGCAGGTTCCCACATGGGTACAGTGAGCAGGAAGGGGGGTAATTGGTTCCATCAGCAGTAATTGGTGTCACCACTGTGGGTGAAGAAGCTGTGAGCAGCTGCAGCTGCTGATGAAGATGATGGATAGGAGATTTCAGGAAGTGTGGCTGCTCTGTTGAGGGCCAGTATGCTGTAGGGACTGCTTGCCAGCTCCCTAAGATGGTAACTGGTGAGGGGAGGGGGGGCTGTGGCTACCCCTAGGACCCTGAGAAACCCCCGTTACTAGGCAGGGAACTGGACCACTGAGCTGGCCTGGTCAGAGGGGTGGCAGCACCGGGGTGCTGAGAACTGGGATGCAGCAGCTCTGCTCCCAGGAGATCAGCTCTTGCCTCTCCTCCTCTGCATGCAGAACCTGGAAGATGGGTGAGAAACCCCCAACCCCAGCCCGGCTCACCCAGAGTTTCCTGACTCACTGGAGGTAAGGACAGAGGGAGCAGAGGCTCCCATGTGGGAGCCAGATGTGGTGATTTGTCACATCTGGGGGAAGAGATGCTGTGGGCCAGGAAGTGCTGGCGATGTCAACACGTGCCTGAGGGATAGTGCAGGGGCAGCTCTCAGCTTGCAGAGTAGGGATGCATGTTTTGGAGGTGATGCTCAGGCTTGGCACATCAAATTATCCAGAAGGGTGGAGGGGTTCAAACCTCCTGACAGGAGGCTGGAGCCAGGGGGGGTTGGTCTCTTCTCCCAAGGAACAAGGGACAGGACAAGAGGAACTGTCCTCAAGTTGCCCCAGGGGAGGTTTAGGTTGGAGCTGAGGAACAATTTCTTCCCCTGGAGGGTTCCCCAGGGCTGTGCCAGGCTGCCCAGGGCAGGGGGGGAGTCCCCGTGATCCCTGGAGGGGTTTCCAAGCTGTGGAGCTGTGGTGCTGAGGGACAGGGGGCAGTGGTGCCCTGGCAGTGCTGGGGCAATCAGTCAGCCCTGATGCTTTTAAAGGTCTCATCCAACCTAGACAATTCTCTGAGTCGTCGTTCACCTTGTCATTCTCTTAAATGACCCTGCAGCCAGTTAATTACATCTATATTAAAGTTCAGATTCAACCGTTTGAACCTTCAGACTGATCCAGAGCACTGAAAGCTCCTGGCAAATCAATGCCATCAGCCACTGCCGGGTGGCAAGCATCCCTGTGGACTGGGGCAGTCCCAGTGTGCTCTGAGTGGTTTCTGCTGGTTAGAGCAAACCTTTAGTTACTTTTTTTTTTTTCCCCAGGACATCTGACTCTTTAAGTGCCAGGCCTGTGTATTTTCTTGCAAGTGTTTTTGGCAGGAATGGGAGGGCAATAGGAAAGCAAAGAGTTGTTTCTGTTGAGCAGCAGCACTCGCAGGCAGTTGAAACCCCTTTCCCTATCGCCCTGACCTCAGTGACAGAACAGAAATGAAACTATGGATGAGGTGGCCCAGATGTTCGTCACGAGCAGGCTTGAAAATCATCAGGGTGCCGCAACACACGTTCTTTTAATTGCACATCCCCAAAGATGCCTCTCTCGCTTCACCACTTGCAACCGTGGCCTCTTTAGAGCTCCAGAACCCAAGCCAGACCCTGGTTGCTGCACTTGGGAGAGACGCCTACAAACCAGGCATGGGGATCGTGGTGCAGCCTCTTCATGGCTCCTCACCCCACCACCTCCCATGGCGTGGTCCTCCCATCACCATCCTCCTGCTGCTGCCATACCATGGCCACAAGCCCTTGTCCCCAGCTGGGAGGGTCACGGCCAGGGGACAAACCCCACGGGCCACGAGGGAAGGAGAGAAACAGTTTTCTGGGAAACCACCTGAAAGCGGGGAGCTGAAAAGCCCCGGGGAACGTTGTCCCAGGTATGAGCTTCTCAGCAAGAAAAAAGGACTCGTGTTCAGTTTGGTTGGGAGAACTTCACGGTGAAATTCCAGTACCTGGAAGGGGCCTATAAGGAAGCAGGGGAGGGTCTATTCCCAGGGGTTTGTAGTGACAGCACAAGGGGTAATGGCTTTAAGCTAGGAAAGGGTAGATTTGGGTTAGAGATTTGGGTTAGACATCAGGAAAAAGCTCTCTAATCTGAGGGTGCTGGAATAGTTTGCCCAGAGAGGTGGTGGTGGCCCCATCCCTGGAGACATTCAAGGCCAGGCTGGATGAGGCTCTGAGCAGCCTGACCTAGTTGGAGATGTCCCTGCTTACTGCAGGGGGGTTGGACTAGATGACCTTTAGAGGTCCCTTCCAACCCAATGCGTTCTATGATTCTAAATTTCTTTTATTTATAGAGTTGTATGATATGACATTTATTTATTTTAACTTTTAAACACTAAAGTGGAATATGAAGAAAGGGGGAAATGTTTCCCCCCCATGCAGCCAGGCCAAACACAGGTGAAGATGGGAAGATCTCCCCTGCCCAAACCACTCTCCTACTTGACTCTTCCTCCTCCTCCTCCTCGTCCTCCTCTGGATGTGGGTCAGGACATTTGTGGCAGCCTGGGGTGGTCTGAGAGCCAACGAGGACCTTCCTGCTACCCTCCCAGCCAGGCCAGAGCACTGTGGCAGCACCAGGAGTCGCTGGGGCTGAATAAATCCTCAGTACTGGCCACACCGTGCTTCCTCCATCCTGAAACCTGCTCTTTTTACAAGCTGTGAGAAACCCATTTTGTGGCTGCCTGGAGTCTCCGGTGAACTCCGGGGCCTCCAAGTGGTTTCTGGGAAAGAGCTTTAGAAGCTGATATTCCCCAGTTTTGCAGGGGATGGACAATTATTGATCCTCCAAATGACCCCTGCAGCGATACATCGATCCCTTCGGAGCAGCGCATCATTAAATACTTGACTTCCAGACCTTTCAGAAGTTGCCAAAGAGCTGACCTGGCAAAATAATTCTTTGATGGGGTGCGGAGTTGTCCCTGTGACCGTGAGCATTTGTGTGACTCCGACCTGACCTTCATGGGAGCCTGAGACCCAAAATGTTCTTTGGATGGTGCTGCTTCACCTCTGCATTTCCTTTTTTATGGTTCTTTTTTCCCCCAGATATGGGAAAAGTAATTGGAAGAAATGATAATGAAGGTGAGGTTTCTCTTGTTGGGCCAGACTCCGAAAGCCTGGTAGGTGGTGAGCAGGATTTGGTAGCGGGAATAATCCCACGGATTGATGGAGGGAAGCACAGTTTGGGATGATGATCTGGATTGTAGGTAGGAACAGGCTCAGCCCTCTCAGCTTTGATGATATTAAAATATCTACTATACCCAAACCTTGTGATAATTGAGGCTTTTAGAGGAATTATGCAGCAAAGCAATGCTGTGTTGGAGGATGTGCAGGCACTTCATATAATTATTTTCCTTGGAAAAGACCTTCAAGATCATAGTGTCCAACTGTTCCCCCAGCACTGCCAGGGCACCACTGCCCCCTGGCCCTCAGCACCACAGCTCCAGGGCTTGGAAACCCCTCCAGGGATCACGGGGACTCCCCCCCTGCCCTGGGCAGCCTGGGACAGCCCTGGACAACCCTCAAGGGGAAGAAATTGTTCCTCAGCTCCAAACTAAACCTCCCCTGGGGCAACTTGAGGCCAGTTCCTCTTGTCCTGTCTCTTGTTCCTTGGGAGCAGAGCCCGACCCCCCTGGCTCCAGGCTCCTGTCAGGAGCTGTCAGAGCCAGAAGGTCTCCCCTCAGCCTCCTTCTCTCCAGGCTGAACAAGCCCAGGTCCCTCAGCTGCTCCTCAGCACCCTTGTGCTCCAGCCCCTTCCCCAGCTCCGTTGCCCTTCTCTGGCCACGCTCCAGCCCCTCAATGTCCTGCTGGGAGTGAGGGGCCCAGAACTGACCCCAGGATTTGGGGGGCAGCCTCCCCAGTGCCCAGTCCAGGGGGACAATCCCTGCCCTGGTCCTGCTGGACACACTGGTGCTGACAGCAGCCAAGATGCTGGTGGCCTTCTTGGACATCTGGGCACTCTCTGGCTCATCTCCAGCTGCCTGTTGACCAACCCCCGCAGGTCCTTTTCTGCCAAACACTTTCCAGCTGCTCTGCCCCAGCCTGGAGCTTTGCAGAGGGTTGTGATGACCCAAGTGCAGGACCCAGCCTTTGGCCTGGTTAAACCTTGTCCCACTGCTCTGAGCCCATTGATCCAGCCTGGCCTCATCCCTCTGTAGGGCTTCCCTACCCTCCAGCAGATCAACAGAACCACCTAATTCGGTGTCATCTGCAACCTGCCCGAGGTTGCCCTTGATCCCTTCCTTCAGGTCGTGGACAAAGATATTACAGAGAACTGGCCCCAGTACTGAGCCCTGGGGAGCACCACTTGTGACTGGCCACCAGTTAGACTCAGCTGCAGTACCCCACCTCTGCACACACCAACCTGCCAGCCTGGGCACGAGGGCTGCCAGTTCTCTCCCCAGCGGTGGCAGGAACAAGGTCCATGCTGCCAGGCCATGGCAGGTTGTCCCCCAGGTTGGGCACGCTGGCACAGCCACCAGTTTCCATATGGGAAGCCAGGCACCCAACGCTGGTCAGGAAAGTGGTGTCTTCGATGACAACACCGATGCCGTGACCCCTTTGGTAACCCCTCAGGCAGGCAGGGTGCGGGGTGTGCCAGTGCCCAGGGCCACCCTGGCATCACCCACCATCCTCTGCCAGCAGGAGACACCAGGGGCAGCCACTGCTGCTGGAGAGCTGGGGAAGGGAAATGCCAGATGCCGCCCGCGCGGCTGGCACGTTGGGATCTGCCTCTGAGATGCTGGCAGAGCTGCTTATTAAAATCAGAAATAAAGAAAAAAAAAAAAAAAAGCCAGCCCAAACCTGCAGCAGCACCAGCCCAGATCCCAGCATTACCATCATCATCCTCCTCCCCTCTCAGCAACCTAAAGCAGCTCCTGGGTGCAGGCAGGGTACAGGGTCACCCTTTGTTTGTTTACCCAGGGCACACACCAGAAAAAAAGAGATAAGCTTTATAAACAAATGTAAGCATATAAGCAAATATAGTCTCAAAATGCTGCTCCAGGTGCCTTTGAAGTGCTCAGCTCTCACCTCCTCCATAGCCACCCCCTCCAATGCCCAGAGCTCGGGAGAACAAGCGCTAATGCTGCAAAGGGTGGTTGTGAATCAAAAAAAGAACCCCACAATCATATTTAATGTGAGACACTGGAAAAGTGACATAAAGAGTTCAGGCAGAGATCAAAAAGCCAACGAAGGCACCGAAGGAAATCCCCTCGCAAGCTACACCCTGCTGCCGGGCCAAGTCCAGCCTGGAACGAGCTACAGGAGCTCGAAAACATTAATGGGACGACGACGTGAGTATGAAAGCGAAAATAAGTGCCCCCAGTAGGACACGGTGAAGAGGAAACACGAAAAAGAGAAATGAGAAGGGGGAGATAGTTCCGTGATCCGGGCTGGTGGTTGTGTCCATCCTGGCCCCTTCGCTTGCCTCCTGCTCAGAGGCTAAGGGGTGATGATGAGCCATGATTTTCCTGACTTTTTCCAGGCATCCACACACAGAGGAGAAGGAACACATTAATGCAGTCAGCATCCTGATAATAACTCCTACACAAAGCACTGATCCGTTATCCCGGGGCATGCCCAACCCGGCGCACGCTGGTTGTAGAGTCGCACACCAGCTGTGCCACCGGGTCCAAAATACTCCAAAATTCCCTCCTTTCCTTCGAGGGCCTGGTTCACCACCAGCACATACTGGTCCAGTTTGGCATTGGCAACCCTTTGCTGGTTTAAACGGGAGTCATGCAGTGGCAGAGCAAGGCTTGAATTCAGCTTCCCAAAGCATAAACCATCTTTCTTTTCAGGACAGGGACAAAATGGAGAGAGATTTGTGGGTAGATCTAATGGCACTTGAAAAGCTACTCATTAAAAAAAAAAAAGAAAAAAGGGAAAGTTGAACTGTTAATTGCAGCCGGGACAAGTTCTCACAGGCAGCACCACGGGGTTTTCCTGCCTCTTCTGGCTGAGAGGAGGCACATGAGTTCCCACCAGCAAGGTCTGCTGCGGAAAGCACTAGAGGTGGCCATCCAAGCCTGCATGAAGCACCCAGGACACAGAGCTCAGCTTTTTCCGAGGGTGTCAGGCACGTGTCACCTAAAGTTCAGGCTCTGCTTGAGCCCTTCAGGTGGGACACGGTGAACCCAGCCACCCAGGGCCACCCAGGGCCACCCAGAGCACTCTCACCCTCCTCTGATTGCAGACACACCCCCCAGATTTGTTCAGGGGTTTCAGAAGCAGGTTTTTCAGCACAGAAGTCGATAATGACACTTCATTATTATTATTATCATCATCATCATCATTACTTGGAACAGTCTAGACATTTGCTTTTCATGTACCAGCTGAGCATTCACCAGATGCATTTACCAGAATACAGGTAATATATACCAAATACCAGATGCATTTACCAGAATACAGGTAATATATACCAAATACCAAATGCATTTACCAGAACACAGGTAATATATACCAAATACCAAATGCATTTACCAGAATACAGGTAATATATACCAAATACCAAATGATTTACCAGAATACAGGTAATATATACCAAATACCAAATGATTTACCAGAATACAGGTAATATATACCAAATACCAAATGCATTTACCAGAACACAGGAAACAAGGTAAAGAAAACTGCTGTAAATGCTCCTGAATACTCCATGTCATGGCCTCAGATATTTTTCTGCCCAAGCCAGCCATCACAACACTAAACCACAAGGATGCTCAGTGCTCAGTGGACTCCTGGTTTTTTAAGAAAAGCTCAATCAGCACCCAGTTTCTTTCTGTTGGCCAGGCAGCACCCCAGTACAACAGCCTGCGTGTTCCAGCCCTGGGTGGGGACAGCACAACGCACGCACAGCGAGGGAATTTGTTTGAATACCTTCAGAGAATCACTGCTCACATGCTCATACAGGGATCTTTGAGAGGAGCCTGTGCCAGATTCGGACTGGGAGCTGGAGTTGTCAGTGTGGGATGGCACGTGGTACTGTCCAGACAAATCTGCTGTGTCAGGAAATAGAGATCTTTTCATCCGAACGACAACCGAGCCACATCCTTCGCAGGGGTTGGGAGCTTAAGCCACGGTCAAATTACAGAGGTGGCATCCTGTCAGTCTTCCAAAGCCTGGCACTTGTCCCTATTCCTACTTGTCCCTCATGCCCCTGCTAAACAGCTCCCCATGGAACCCCTCTGCCAGCTTCGGCTGAGCACGGGCCAGGGCTTTATTTATTATTACAAAATGAGATTGTTCCTCTCCAGATCTTGCTCCATCCTCAAGTGAAACACGCTCTCCCTGCAGCTGTAGGACCATTACTTATTGATGGCAGCAGAATTAAGTCCTCTCCCTGAAAGGAAGAGATCAATTTTCATACTGTGAGTTTCCAATTGCTACGGCTCCCGCCTGGGTACCGTTACACATCATGAAACCGTAGAATCACAGAATCATTTTGGTTGGATGAGACCTTTAAGAACATCAAGTCCAACCATGAACCCAGCAGTGCCAGGGCACCACTGCCCCCTGGCCCTCAGCACCACAGCTCCAGGGCTTGGAAACCCCTCCAGGGATCACAGGGACTCCCCCCCTGCCCTGGGCAGCCTGGGACAGCCCTGGACAACCCTCAAGGGGAACAAATTGTTCCTCAGCTCCAACCCAAACCTCCCCTGGGGCAACCTGAGGCCAGTTCCCCCCCCCCAAGCATCTTTCTGGCTGCCCTTAAAATGATCCTGCCCCGGAAGCAAGTCCCAGCCACCAGTAGATGGCAACAGCTCCCAGTTCTTTCATACTGGAAAAAATAGAGGTTTTAATATTGTCAAGCAGAAATGCGTGGGGTTTGCAGATCTGGGTTTGGGTTCGTTATTCATTTCCCAACAATTTTTCTACTACAGTGAATTCTCTGGCCAAATCTTATACAACGTATGTAAAACCTGCAGCCACAGCCCCGTATACGCCCCTGCGTTCGATGCATCAACCCCCACGCTCGCTTTTCTTTGGACAGCTGAGCCTTTGGGAAACTTCCCACTTGGTGAAATTAAAAATATTTCCGTCCAAAAGGCCAGTTTCTGGTGACCTGGCTCCAAAAGCCAGGTGCTCCAGCTCCGTGATGCCGTGTCACTCCTGCACTGACTAGGAAGGCTTAGGTGTTCTCACCAGCACCCAGTGAGGAAGATTTTTCCCAGTTGGAAATAAACCCAGACACATCAAGAGGCTTTTTTGCTACTTTGGGTGCGTGTGGTTTGGGTTTTTTCCTGAAATATAAGGCAGGGACTGGCTGCTCCTTGCAGCAAGAGAGCAAGTAAGGAGAGAGGAGGATGCTGAGCAGGGAAAGGAGAGGGAGGAAAGCAGATGGAATGGCTGGATGTGGTGGGAAGGGCAGACAAAACCTCTGGCTGCAGACGATGGAAGCGCACTGGAAAGGCAGGTCAGCTGGGAGGTGAAAATGGAAAGAGGAAGAAATGGAGTTTTAGCCTCAGACACACATTAGCCCGTTCAGTAAAATACACATTGAGGGGCAGCGCAGGGTTTGAGGAGGTGGCAGCCAGAAAATCAGTGATGCCCCTCGAAGTGGCACCCAGGGACTCCCAGGAAACGCGACACATCACAGCCACAAACATCCCTCAAAAACACAACTGTGATCACCAGGGAACAAATCCCGACGCCTCCATCCGCATCCTGCTTCATTTCTGATTCCATAATTGCCTACAGGCCTGGGTATAATATCCAGGCATTGCCTGGTTTTAATTTCCACTGACTTCTCTGCAGACAGGCTTTTGTCTGGAAGCTGTAAATGAAAGCATCACACATATATCACCACTTGTGACGTCGTGTCGTCACTTGGAAGAAGCAATTAGCCAACAGCCATCCTCTTCTTCGGGGTCAAAAGGCCAGAAATACATCAGTAGAGCCCCTGCTCCACAGAAACCAGTGAAGAGCTGTGTCTCCTAAGCATGCTACTCATATTTCCTGGATATTCACTATAATCTGCTCCACATCGTGTCCTCATCCTGGATCCCCAAGAGATGACAGAAACTGCAGGAGGCCTCAGAACATCTGCGCTGAAGATGCAGGCACGGGGAGGGAGGAGGATGCTCAGGGCTCAGTATCACATTAGGAACCTCTTTTTTTAAGTCATATACAACAGCTTACAAGAAGTCCCATCCTGATGGGACCACGCTGCACGGGAACTGTGTGCTTTGAGCTTTCCATCTGCTTAGGGAAAAAAATTATTTGGGAGCAGTGCAGGATAATCTTCATATCCCAAATGATACCCCAGCAGTCCTGAGTTCTCTGTTCTCCTCTGCCATCTGAGCACTTTGCAGCTGATTTTGGTAAAATTAAATCAATGTCGTTTCATTGTCAAAAAAGAAACCCGAACAAACCTAAAAATCATTTTGAAGCATCAGTGTTTCAGAAAGTCAGCCAGTGTGGTCAGAATTAAGAGCTTTCCAGGAGCAATCACCTGAGCAGATGACAATCCAGGTCTCAGTGCTACAAAGCTGTTGGCACAAGAGAAAGCCAAACCATGTGGCTTTGCCAAGGGATGACCAGAGTTAAAGAGCAGGACCAGAAAAACCCCTTCCTTCCTCCACACCAAAACAGTTAGAGCAATTCCAACCTGCCTTGAGACCATCAGACACAATTTTTGTGCCAAACTCTTGTTACCTGCTGAAAATCTGGTTCCTTATGCCTGTTTATGGAATCACAGAATCATTCTGGTTGGAAGAGACCTTTCAAATCATCAAGTCCCACCACTACCCCAGCATCGCCAGGGCACCACTAACCCATGTCCCTCAGCACCACAGCTTTTCCAACTGCTTCATCTGAGCTGCCTTGGAAATGTCTGAGCAGATGGGAGCTGGGGTCACCAGTGCCATTTAGGTTGTCCAAACTGGTGAGGCACCAGTAAGGTGCCTGAAAACCAGGCTGAGAAGGGTGAGGAACTCAGCAGATAGCAAATCAATAGCAGAGTCATTAAATGATGGCTCTGGAGAGGGAATTAGTTAATTATATAACAAACAGGGAGCCTCAGTACACAGCGTGACAGGGTTGTCTCCTCTCAACAGCAAACCCGTGAGACATTGCCCATATTTTTCCCCTGACTTTCAGAATTTAAACGTCAGCTCCCCCCCCCATGACTGAACTAACATCGGGGATGGTTTGGTGCTGGGGAGGACACGGCAAATCTGCTCCTTTGGCTTCACCAGACCCACGCACCTCGTTTCCCAACATCAAATATTTGCCCTTTTACACCCAGACACCCCCCCTGTACGTGGGCTGCCGAGAAGGGACCCACCAAAGCCCAGCTGCCTGCTGGCTGGGGGGACCCCCAAGGTCTGGGGGGGGGGGAGGGGGGGTGGACCCCGGGGGTGGCTACGCCGGAGACTTTCCAGTTTGCTGCTGGCGCGGTTATTTACGGCACGCAACCGCCACGGTTAAAAATAGCAAGGTCAAACCCTCCCCTGCCCCCTCATCCTCTGCCCGCGGCCGCTTCCTTCCTCCACGCTGCATCCTCAGCATCCTCATCCCTCCCGCTGCTGCTTTTCCTACAGCTCGGAGTCGTTCAGGTTGGGAAAGACCTTTGAGATCAAATCTAACGGTTAACCCGGCGCTGCCAGGGCACCGCTACACCGCATCCCTCAGCATCACGGGTGCAAGAGATGCTCACGGGGCTACACGGCAGCACAGGCAGGATGAGTCCCTGCCGGGCACGCAGCCCCTCGCCTGCCCTGCCACAGCTACCCCCTCCTCTCCTGGCAAAACACCCAGTTGGTTTTTCCTCCCTTTTCTGAATTATTTAACAAGCTACCGACTTGCTGCTCGGGCAGTGCCTTCACCAGACTCGTTTGGTGTGGCTGTTGGATTTATGCACAGCAAAATCCATCCAGCTACAGGATGTGGGGGGCTCCGGGGAAATCAGGCTGGTCCTGGCTAAACTGGGGTGGGAAATGCTTAGTTTAGAATCACAGAATCATTCAGGTTGGAAAAGACCCTTGGGATCATCCAGGCCAACCATTAACCCTACTCTACAAGGTTCACCCCTGAACCATGTCCCCAACACCACAGCTAAACAACCCTTAACCACATCCAGGGATGTTTAGCAAAAGCAAAACATCTTCAGACAGAAGGGAAAAGAGGGAGGGGAACAGGAGAGGGGTTTCGGCAGAATGATTTTCACTCCCTGTGCCTGGGGGACTCCCACATCTTCTGTGGTGGTGGGCTGCCCAAAAACTGCAGTAACCTGAAATATAGAGGATCATAGAACAGTCTGGGAGGGAAGGCACCTTTCAAAGTCATCTGGTCCAACCCCCTGCAGGGAGCAGGGCCATCTGCAGCTGGAGCAGGGTGCTCAGAGCCCCGGGCAACCTCCCCTGCAATGGTGCCAGGGATGGGGCAGCCACCACCTCTCTGGGCAGCCTGGCACAGGCTCTCCCCACCCTCAGCACCAACAATTTCTCCCTTCTCTCCAATCTAAACATCCCCTTTGAGCTTAAAACCATCACCCTTTGTCCTGTCCCCGCTCAAAACTCTGTCCCCATCTTCCTGACAGAAACCCTGAAAGGCCCCCAGAAGATCTCCCTAGAGACCTTATTCTGGTGTGGGATGGCAGAAGAGCAGCTGGGATGCAGGCAGGATGACTCCGCTCGGTATGTGGGAGCAGATGGAGGGGGAGGAAGATCCCCACTCATCCCTGGGGCAAGCACCCCAGTTGCGAGCAGACAGACATTAGTTCACCTCCTGATGCTCGCTCGGGGTGAGCTGGGGATGCGCGAAGGCAGGCGGCGGGGACCCGGGCAGCTGGGAACGGCTCCTTCGTGTGCCTCCTGACTCATGCGAGTCGTGTGGGTGGCAGAAAAACCACTCCGAGAGAAAAAGGAATGGGAAAGAATCCGTTGCTATATTTAACCACAAATAATAGGAAGAGGCTAAATTGTAAATAACAGTGAGATGAAATAATCTCAGAAATTCATGACTGGATCATGGCAAGCCTCTTGAGAAACAACTTGAGTAATGAGGACCATGGCTTGGAAAAATGTTGCCCCTGGTGAAAAAAAAGAAAGATAGATATATATATATATAGATACAAAAAATAGGGGTTTTTTTTGATTGATCCAGACCACTGCAGCAATCCTTCCAACTGTGACAAATTCCCCTTTACTGCCTTTTGGTAGTTACTGTATTTGAATACATTTCAGCATCGATGTGTTCAGCTGCTCATCCATCCATCCATCCATCCATCCATCAGTGACCATCCAGCCTCCTCCCCGTCTGTGGCCACCAGCCGGTCTCCCAGGGCTTGAAACTCAACATGTGCTTAAGGATGGTGCTGGATCAAGGATATAATCCTGGAATCATTTGGAAAAATCAATATAATCTGGTTCAGAAGATGACCAGCCATTGGGGAAAGAACATCCTTATTAGAGGAGCATTATCTGAATTATAATGATGTTGATTATTAACACTTACAAGCAGCCAGAACTCAGCGTGAGCAGGAGCCTTTCCATTGAGTCAAATGTTTTGAGTCCAAATTGGATGGAGTTCTTGCAAGGGGAGGGGAGTGTGTGTGTGCAAAAAAAAAAATAACAATCAGTACAAGCCAATCTTTCTAAGGCTTATTTTAAAGAGAAAGAATAAAATAAACCACATTAACTGTGGCACAGAGTCTGGGAAGCCCAAGATACTGCTATCAATATTGGTATCCCTGCCCTGAGATATTTCCACCTCGTATTTATTTGAAGAAAATATATTTTATTCCTGGAGGACATCCAAAATTGTTAACAGAAGGACTGACCTCAGGCACTGGAGCCATGCAGGAGTGTTTCAACCTCTCTCTCACTTTCTCTGCTTTTCAAGAGTCCAACAGCAAATATTTGCTGGCAGCAGAGATTTCTGAGCTGTGAGGTAATGGATTTTTTTTTTTTTTTTACATATGCAGAGTCATCTTCTTGTTTCTTCAGCCTTATTGCAGTTACAGATGTGCTGGAAAAATGTGAAGCAATAGGACTCAGCTTTTAATTCGAGCGAGGCAGAGCTTTCCCCGAGCGCTGCGCTGAGCTCGCTGCCACGGGGCTTTCTGCAGAGCTTCTTCCACGGCTTCTACAGAAACATTCAAACCTTGGTCTTTACTTTGGCAGCTCATCGAGGTGATGGACAGACAGACGGCGTGACCGCTGCTGTGCCCGCGTCGCTGGGCAAGCCCCAGCTCTCTGCTGATGCCAGGGGAGTTTTTAGAGTACACGGATGGAAATCAACCCCCCAGGGATTGTCCCCCTGGACTGGGCACTGGGGAGGCCACACTTCAAATCCCAAGGGCACTTTTGGGCCCCTCCCTCCCAGCAGGACATTGAGGGGCTGGAGCGTGGCCAGAGAAGGGCAACGGAGCTGGGGAAGGGGCTGGAGCACAAGG
>JANVCC010000030.1:21362145-21378785 GCA_025345505.1 Todiramphus chloris collaris
CCCCGCACCGCCCCCGGGTCCCCGCACCGCCCCCGGGTCCCCGCACCGCCCCCCGGGTATTGCCCCAACAAGCGGCAGCTGAGGCCGTTTAGAACCGAGCCTGGTTTATCTTCCTCCCCCTCCCTCTAGAGCTGCAGCGAGGGCTGGAAAACAACATCGCGACTGTGCAGCTCTTGCAGGGCAGGGAGCGAAGCTGCCCTATTGCAGTTAATTGTGGGCAGTCATTTCTTATATTGCATATTCTGGGGTGAGGTTTTTTTTGTTGTTGTTGCTTTTTTTTTTTTTTGGTTGGGTTTTTTTGGTTTTTTTTTCACTCCTTGCTTCTTTGTTTTTAGCCTAGGAGGAGGGAAATGCAGCTGCAAAGGGGACGAGGGGTTTGCTGCAGCCCAACCTTATTTAGCAAGCCAGCACTTGGTGGAAGAGTTACACAAACAGCGCTTGGCTCGGGCCCCGTCTCTGGGGTATATCCAGGCTTTGGCCAGAGCGTGCAGATGCTATATCTTTTTTTTTTTTTTTTTTACTTATTTATTCATTTTAAGATGCCGTTTGGAAGCACAAACCCCGTTGTGTAATTTCCCATTCGTGCCCACGGTGAAACCCTTACCCAGTTTCTCCCGCGTGTCTAACTGGCCGTGGCACCGTTTTCCCTGCCCTTGACCGACAACGTTTTGGAGCTCCAGGCTGTGTGGGAGCATCCCCGTGTGCCCATCCACCCTGCCATGCTTCACCCAGGACCCCCCTTGCTTGCATCTCTTTACCTCCCACCTCAGCCTTATGCTGGAGGATTTATTTCCCTGCCTCTCCCACGACCACCTAATTATTTTTTAATTTTCAAGTTGATGTCTGAGCTGCCCCAGCGTGGCGGCAGCTCTGCTCCCCACAGTGATGCCCGCTCGCCCTGGCAGCACCCCTCTGCTGCTGGCTGCCCCCCAGGGTGCTGGGTCCCGGTGTGGATGGGTTGTAGGTGTGCGGTGGCATCCTGGGGTGGTCACAGTCATCCTCCTGGGGTGGTCACAATCATCCTCCTGGGGTGGTCACAGTCATCCTCCTGGGCTGAGCGGCCGAAGGGCAACTGTTGCGGCTCAGCTTTGCCATCACCAGCATCCCTCGGTGTTGCCAGGGTGGCACCGAAATCCCTCTTCTGCCTCCACAAAGTGAGGGGATAGATGCTCTTTCCATGCCCCTGAGCTGAGATCCTTGCTGCCCAGGGCAGGATTGCTGGGTGTCACCTGCTGCTGTGTGCTCACGGCTGCAATTCGCTTCGTCTTGATCTGTAAATGATAAACCCAGCACAATTCCCCTTTTCAAGAGCGAGTGGAGCCTGAAGGTCGGTCTGGATTTGCCACAGGCCACGGACGGGCGATGGGGTAGGTTGGGAGTCAGCCGCCGTGCCTGAGCCGCTGTGTTTATCTGCTCTCGGTGAGCTGCTGGAGAAGATTGGTTGGATTGCGACCAAAACCAACGGGCGCTTGGCACACACACCCCGGGGTGCTTTGCAAAAGGGGCTGGGGCCGAGGACTTGTGCCAGTGGGAAACGTGCAGGGAATCACAGAACAGTTCCTGCTGGAAGAGACCTTCAAGATCATCAAGTCCAACCTAATTCCCAGCCCTATGAAAACCACTAAACCATGTCCCTAAGCACAACATCTGCCTGGCACTTACAGGGCTGGTGACTCCAGCACCTCCCTGGGCAGCCCATTCCAGTGCCTGACAACCCTTTCTGGAAAGAAATGCTTCCCAATATCCAGCCTGAACCTCCCCTGGGTCAGCTTCAGGCCATGTCCTCTTGTTCTGTCCCTTGTCACCAGGGAGAACAGGCCAACTCCTGCCTTGCTACCACTTCCCTTCAGGTGGCTGTAGAGGGCAATGAGGTCTCCCCTCAGCCTTCTCTTCTCAAGGCTGAACAGCCCCAGATCCCTCAGCCTCTCCTCACAAGAGACATGCTCCAAACCCTTGACTAGCTTGGTAGCCTCTGGACCCTCTCCAGCACCTTCTCGTATGGAAGGGCCCAAAACTGGACACAGTATTCGAGGTGCAGCCCGGTGCAGCATTGCTGGGCATCCCTGGCATGACAAGGGTGAGCGCCAGGGCCACGGGTGATGTTAGAGATAATCAATTTTTAATCACCAACCTCCCCCATCCTAAGCTACTCTTCCTGGCCAGAGGCAGGAGAGGTGCCGGTGGGCAGGGAGGGGGGAGATGCCCGTTGTGTGGAGGTGGATCTGCTGACCTCTCTCCCTTTTTGTCTTCCAGCGGTGCTGAGTCCCTCTCTTCAGACGAGAAAGGTAGGGTCAGTTTGGGAAATACGGCTCTGTTACGAGAAATGCCTGTCCCCTGAAATGGAAATGATAATTTTACAACTTTAATAAAACCCCGAGTATTCCCTTAGTTTAACGCAGAAGAGTTTTGCTTTTTTATACTGGCTTTTAAAATTCACATTCCTTTGCTATTTATTCCCTTCCTCTGACCTGCATCCTACAAAACCACCAGGAACTGAGTTAAATCTTTTTCAAGCTTCTCTCCCCCGCCTGCTTTTTCTCTCACAGAGGTGGTGGCTGGTGGCACGGAGGAGGAGGGCTCGGCCGAGGAGCACCCAGCAGGTGAGCACCCAGGAGGCCGAGGTGACCAGCTTCGTGCCCACCATCTCCCCACAACACCGGCCCTGCTGTGACTCCTCGAGTCGCTTGCTTTGCAGTACTGGTTCCTCTTCAACTGGGTTTGACAGAATAATTCATTAAAGCCGTGCCTGGCATGTCCCCGCCAGTCACGTCACCGGTGGGATGCACTGGCTCCCGCTGCTGCTTCTCCACCTCATGGGTATGCCACAGGAAACCATAGTTTAACTGGGTGAGCTGGTGTGTGCCGTGGGTGAAGCTCCAAAATCATCCCAGGTTGTATAAACCATTAAAATTCAGCATCTTGAACACTCCGTGTACCCGTCAGAGGGACCTGGACGACCCCTAAGTCTCCTCTGATGCTGGCATTTGATGCTCTGATGCTGCCCTTGGCCTAGGGGTACCTCGGTGTTTTTCTGAGTCTGTTATATCACCTCATTTTCTGACCAACCTGATGGATCTAAACTTCTAGAGTGTCCTTTTCCTTAGCTGTGGCACTGCTTTATTCCGTTCTTCCTGTGACTAACGGGGTTTAATTTCATTAAGGAGAGGACAGTTCCGAAAGCGGCTCCAGCAGTAGCTCGGAAGAAGAGTCAGGTGAGCATTGCCTGGCGATTGATCAATTGATTGATCAATTGATCGATCGATGGGTTTTCTCCCTTTTGATAAGTGCACGTTCCGTTTAAACCAGCTGCTTTTCGTGGGCATAGTCTCAGGGGCATTATAAGACTTAATTCAGACTTAAAGCAGAATATTTTGGTGAGCTGCTGATTTCCAGGCTGCTCCGCTTCAGGCAGAGCAAATGACCGAAGGGCAGCTTTAGCCTTGTAGACACAATACACGCAGATGTTGCTACACTGCAGTAGTTGTCCAAACATCCACCAGGCCATAAATCTGCTACAGAGCTGGCAGCAAAAGTGGCAAAACAGGATGGACAGGAAAAGAATTCAAGGAAGCGTTTGCTGCGGATGAAAAGCCTGCGGGTTTGCACTTACCCTGGCTTCCACCGCCAGCAGTTTATTCTGGTTCCAGGCGAGATGAGTAGTCTGTAGTTAACTAATTACAAAGCTTTTTCTCCTCAGATGCGGAGGAGTCGGATGGAAGAAGGTCGGGTGAGTGTATTTTTATTTCATCCCTTCTGGGTCCCGTGCAAGGCGTGAGGGAGCCGACACCGATAAGCGATGCACGCGGGTGCGTGACGGCAGGAGAGCAGTTCAGAGCTGGCCCAGCCATCACCTCCCTCTCTTTGGGCAAAGCAGCTCGCTAGAGAGAGGACCCAGGACGGGGAGGTGGGGTGCAGGGGGTGCCTTGGCTTGCAAACAGAGCCGGGGAGATGATGGATGGAGCTGATGCAGCTCGGGGACCAGAGCCAAGGCCCTGGGGTGGGGTTTGCCTGATGGTTTCCCAGAGATACATCTTCTGCCTCTCCCCGTCTGCCTCTCCAGGAGGATGTTGATGACCCAAGGGGGATGTTGGGACAGCCCGGCCAGAGGCCCTGCTTGCGGGGAGGGGTGTGGGTGGGATGGGGAGCAGGAGCTGGCAGCCAGCCCATCCTCAGAGCTCATCACCACAGCTCTGCTGCAAAATCCACCCTCGGGGCTAAAGGTTTTTGCCCGCTGTCTCGGCTCCGCTGGCTTGCTGTTGTGCCAGGGGTTCGTGAGGAGGATTCAGGAACTTTTACATCATTTTAGGGATAAATACACTGCAAGTAGCGTGGTCACTTGCTCACTCTGCCAGCTTCCTCACTGGATGGCTGAGCTTTGTGCTTGGCACGATGAGACTCATCCTGGGCACGAATATTTCTTTCTCTTTTTTTTAACTGACCATTTCCAGCAGTTTGGGCAAGTTCTGAGCTTTTGACGAAGGTTGCATCCCAAGGTTCAGCTTCGTGCCCACCCTGGGCAAAGCCTGGGTATCCAGGCGTGCAAGCGAGGAGGTATCCCTAGGAATATCCTCCTTGAGATTTTAGTGAAGGGAAGCAAATTAATTGGGTGGGCTTAATTAGTCAAGTGGGTCGTCCTTGCTGAATTACGGGAACAGAAACCCGCGGGAAGCTGAGGTGTTTGCTGCAAACGTCTCTTCTTTTTGTAGCTGAAGAACAGGAGGAGAAGGAATCGCTGCCGCGCTGCGCGGAGTCAGGTAGGAACAGATCTCTTGAGAGCCGTGTTGTATTTCTGAGTGTTTTAATTAGTTGGCTTTTAACGATCTGATCTTCCTGTTTTCTTGCTAGGAGGGAGCTGCCTGCCGCCCTGTGAGCACTGCAGCAATGGAAATGTACGTCTCTAAGAGCAAACCCCAACAACCCACAGACCTGCCATGTGATAATTTGCAAATTGTGCTTCTCTCTCATCAGCTTCTTAAATATTTTTCGTTTAGTTGGTTTGGTTTTTTTTTGTTTTGTTTCTTTTTTTCATCTCTTTATAGGAGCAGAAGGAGCAAGTGACCCCTCGGAGACTTGCCGGAGGACAACATGTGTATGGATTTCTTTTTTTTTAATATAATGGGTATACATTTACATTCTTCACATGGAGATACTTTCCTCTTCGGTTTAAGTGGGGAAAAAGATGAATCCGCAGCCCAAATACGTTTGGAGTTATCCCAGAAGATGTCCCCAAATCCTTAAAAATAAACAATTGAGAGCAGCTGCCTGTGCTGCCTCCCTGGGCCAAGAAAGCTCTTAGGAAGACATCCTGCCTGCCTCGTCTTGCTGCAGTAATGAACATCAGGCACATTTTTACGTGCTTATTTCAGTCGGGACACACACGAAGGGGTCTCGCCTTGCTTCGCAGGAATACTCATCCTTCCCTCTTGCACTGACTTGGCATTTTCCTTCGGATCCCAGCCTCGTGCTCCCTCTCTCCGGCTTGGAAGTCGTCGTCAGCGCACGCAGTCGGTGTTGTCCCTCTGTGATGCTGATGTTGTCAGTTGGCTCCAGCCTGGGTTGAGCTCTCTGTGTAAAAGCAGCCGCTTCGTTTGCAGGAAGTGTGATGCAAAACGTTGGTTGCAGTTGTTTTGCATGTTGCTGGCCGGGTCCTCCTGGTCGGTTTTTAACGCTCCGGGGAGGGTTTAAATATAGAGACTAGAGGGGGGGGGAAAATTATTGTGGCTTCTGTGCCATTCAGATAAAGTGCTCTGAGCTGGTTGGGAGGGGAGTTTCTCTGTTATCCCATGCGAGCCACGTTTTATGGTATTTATTAGGCTGTGGAAACTAAACTCACGGGGTGACTCTTGCCTACGGCAGGGTGCAGCTGGACGGAGAGGGGACGTACCAGTGCAGCCTCACGGGCTTGATTTTCGAGGTGACGGGACCCGCCAAAATCACGTATTCCCTCTTATCCTGGAGCAAATACGCCAAGCTCGTGGAGAAGCCGTGGATCGTGGGCGGCCCCCTCTTCGACGTGCACTGCGACTCGACCTCCGCTCTCACCTCCATCCAGTTTCCCCACTCCCTCTGCCTGGGCGGTGAGTGCCGGTCACCGGCCCGGCGGGTGCGGGATGCTCCCGGCTGCCCGGAGCAGGAGGTGCTGAGACATCCCCGTGTGTCCCCCCTCAGATCGTGGAGAAGGCTTGGCCTTCAAGGTTCTGCACATCAAAGGCGAAGGCGCTGCCATCGAGCCCTCCGCCGACTACTCGGCGTCGCACGTGAAGTGGCTGGTGAGCTCGCTGTCGCCGGTGGGACCCCTCATCCAGAGCCCGGAGCCGGTGCAGTACCACGGTGCCGTCATCCTCTACAAGGTGGTCGACCAGCATCCCTCCTTATCCTTTCGGGTCTACGTGGCTACGAACAACGACTCCTTTATAAAGGTATGGCTCGTGTTACGGGTGTAGGGTGCGGGGAGCGGAACGTCTGCCTGCTGGGGAAAGGCTGGGGGAGCTGGGGCTCTTCAACTGGGAGGTGACCTCCTGAATGTTCATCAATGTGTAAAGGGTGAGTGTCAGGAGGATGGAGCCAGGCTCTGCTCAGTGATGTCCAGTGACAGGACAAGGGGCAGCGGGTGCGAACTGGAACATAGGAGGTTCCACGCCAAGATCAGGAGAAACTGTTTCACGGTGAAGGTGACAGAGCCTGGCCCAGGGAGGGTTGTAGAGTCTCTTTCTTTGAAGACCTTCAAAACCCGCCTGGATCTGTTCCTGTGTGGGCTGCTCTAGGCGATCCTGCTCTGGCAGGGGAGTGGGCCCAGCTGATCTTTTGAGGTCTCTTCCAGCCCTGCACATTCTGTGATGTAGAAATACCAGCTGGGCTGGTTATGGGGGTGCTACAGGGAAGATGGTGTTAGGCAAAGAGATGCTCTTCTCTCAACCCAGTATTTGCATGAAATAATATATGAATATATATATAATAATATATGAACATATATATTTTGCATGAATAAAATATATATTATATGATCTATTATTATATATATGATCAATACTTACCAATATCTAAAGTCTGTGAGTTAAGAGGATGGGGACAGACTCATTTCAGTGGTGCCCAGAGACAGGACAAGGGGCAACGGGCACAAACTGGAACCCAGGAGGTTCCATCTGAGCAGGAGGAGAAAGTTCTTTGGTGTGAGGGTGGTGGAGCCTGTGCCAGGCTGCCCAGAGAGGCTGTGGAGTCTCCTTCTCTGGAGAGATTCCCACCCCGGCTGGACCCTGCGCTGCTGGGCCCCTGCTCTGGGTGCCCCTGCTGGATGGAGCAGGGGGGGACACCAGAGCAGCTCCAGAGGTTCCTTCCAACTCCAGCCACGCTGGGATTGTGTGATGTTATGTTGTGAAGACTTCCATGCTGAAAAGGTCCCACATGCTCACTCACAAGAAACACATCAGAAACCTGTCTGCTGCCACAATTGACGGTGCTTGGGGTTCACACCGTGTAGAGCTTCTCCTCTCCCCCATTCCCTGCTCCAAAACATAGGCAGAGACTAGGAGAGGGCAGCAACAAACAACCCTCCTTTTATTCAGGTTGCAGACCCTTTCCACCTGGTTCCACCCGTGTAGAGCTGAAGAGGTTTATTTGGTGTGTTCTGAGGAGGATGTTGAGCGCAGAGCGTTCCGTAGTGTTTGCCGTGTGGGACAGGGCGCTGACGTTTCATGGAGCTGGGGCCAGAGGAAAGCCCAACGGCCCCGTTAGCACGGGTTTAAATGTTAATTCCTTTTCCAAGGTAACCTTTAAACCCTATTTTATTTTTATTTATTTATTTATTTATTTATTTAAATTTTAGGATATCTCAAGAGCCGTAAAACACTCAAACAAGAAATTCATCCGAATCGACAAGCCCCCCGTATGCCAAAAATTACTGCAGAAGGGAAAGAGGTATCGATTAGTTTGTGAGCCGGAGGCTGAAATAACTCCCGAGGTGAGTCCCTTACGCAGCCCACACGTGGCACCTTTGTATCGTGGCTTCATTACAAACCTTAGTACAAAAGTTTGGGTGCTTTTGCCTGCTCTCAAGATTCAGCTGGACAGGGGTTAATCTCGTCTGGCTCCGTACTTGGTGCTTTTGCCAAGAGAAGTTGGATCTGCTGATCCATGAGATCCCTTCCAACCTGGTGATTCTATGAACAGGGCTTTTCCTCCGTGTTCCTGCACTGGCATTAAGTGATTTTTTTTTTTTTCCCCACCTTCATTTGCCATTGCTGCAGAAAATTATTTGCTTCTGAGAGCCCTAAAATTCTGGGATGGAATCTGATGCTAAAGTCACCAGCAAAACTCCGGGGAGGTTGGCGCTGGGCTCGGATCTGTCCCAACGACCTCTTTGGTTTCCGTGTCGGGTAAATATTTATCTTTAACATCTTCCCATCGCCTAGGAAATTGAATTTGTTGACGGGTCGCTCTTGAAACTAAAAAGTTACATTGAAGTCTATCTGGAGAAGCCCGATGACTTCACCTTGTCGTTGGTTGAGCTGGAGTCGGACGCGACCGTGTGGAAAGCAAAACTGAGAGAGAGTGAGTCTGGGGTCTTCCTACCTTCTGGAAAGGTGCAGGTCTTGGGGTGTCTCAGGGCTGAGAGATAGATTTTTCCTGAATCCAAATTTTTCCTGAATCCAAATTTTTCATAATCCAAATTTTTCCTGAACCCAAATTTTTCCTGACCCCAAATTCCTGGAGTTGGGATGTCTCACAGATGAATGATAAGCTTCTCCTGAACCCAAATTTCTCCCAAACTCAAATTTTTCCTGAACCCAAATTTCTCCCAAACTCAGATTTTTCCTGAACCCATATTCCTGCTGAACCCAGATTTTTCCCAAACCCAACTTCCTGCTGAACCCAAATTTTTCCCAAACCCAACTTCCTGCTGAACCCAAATTTTTCCCAAACCCAACTTCCTGCTGAAGCCAACTTCCTGCTGTTAATAACTCCATTAAGGAGTGAATACCTTTGGAGGTGGAAGTGCTGAAAACACAGAGAAGAGCTCCAGAAGCTGATGTAGTGATCACCTCGGTGACCTCATGAACAAAGAGGTGCACAGGAGGATGCTCTGCTTTAGTTTTTCCTAACTGGGAAAAATCCCCACTCTCTTATCACGTATGATGGGGGATGTGTTGGGGCATGAGGAGAAAAAAAATCATCTCATTATATAAAAATCTCAACTTGGCAGCTGGGATCCACCCATCAGTTTGATTTTTGTGCCGGGGGGATCTTTGGGCGCGGGGCGTAGAGATGGGGATTGCCACCTCAGCTCGTGTTTCCCTGGAAAAACAGGTGACTGGATTCACTACGATCAGAACAAAAACGAGCAGAAAAGGAGCGCGGCCGGTGAGTCCACTCGAGGAGCGGGCGCTCGTTCTCCGGGCGCCTCGCTCGGCGCCGGAGCTCCAGCGGTCAGGAGGTAGGGACCTCACCTCACCTCACGCTCGCTCTTCCAGGCGTCAAGAAACGGAAACCAGCCCTCAGCATCTTGGAAGAGGAGGAGCTCCGGAGCAAAAAGCAGAAGAAGGTGAACGTTGAAGGTAGCGTCTCGTGCCGGTCTGGTGGGGCAGGGTCGGCTGGAATGGTGGTGGCCTCCAAGGTTGGACAAGAGCGGCCGCTTTTCTGAAATGAAATAATGAAATAAAATGAAAGCTAAAATTATATATATTTATATAAAAAAAAAAAAAAAATGAAAGGCAATAAAATGAAATAATTACAATAAAATTAAAAGAAAATTGCAATTAAAATGGAATGAAAACTAAAATTATATATATATTTTAAAAAGGCAATAAACTGAAATTAAAATAAAAAGAAAATTAAAAGAAAATTGCAATTAAAATGGAATGAAAACTAAAATTATATAAATTAAAAAAAAAAGAAAGGCAATAAACTGAAATTAAAATAAAAATAAAATTAAAAGAAAATTGCAATTAAAATTAAATGAAAGCTAAAATTATATATATATAAAAAAATAAATGAAAGGCAATAAAATGAAATTGAAATAAAAATAAAATTAAAAGAAACAACCTGATCTGTTTTATCTTTTTGTGGTTTGGTGCCTTTTCAGATGGAATCGAAACCAAAAACTTAACGGACCAGCAGCTGATGGTGATCGCAAAGCTCTTCGGTAGGCAGTGGAGAGAAATCGCCATCGAGTGCCTGGAGATGGAGATGAAAGACATCGAGCAGATCCAGGCAGTGGAGGAGGAAGTCAACATGCAGAAATTCCTGGTGTTGACCAAGTGGAGAGACCGGGAGCAGAGCAACGGGACTGCAGAAGCTTTGTACGGAAGTCTCCGTGAGAAAGCATCCTACGAGATACTGCAGGCCCTACAAGGTACCACCTTCCCCTTCTCATTTCTTAATTACATCAGCATCGTTTCGGGGTTTCAGATTCATTTTAAGAATTGTCATCAGAGAGTTTGCCAGGTGCCTCTTCACCACCTGGGTCAACATCCCCTTCTGATACTAGCCTGGCAGTTGGACCTGCTGATCTTAAAGGTCTTTCCCAAGCTAAACGACGCTGTGATTCAATGATTCGATGGTTTTTAGACTTCATATCGGGAACTGATAGTGAAGGGATAATATTTTTGTGGTGAAGGTATTGGAAGTGCTCCCGGCGTCACCTGGCCGTCATGGCCAAGCAAGTCAACGTTATATACCCAAGTCAATTCTTGGTCTTCTCTGGCAGTCCTAAGAAGAGCTGTTTGGGTCTTTACTCTTATGTATTTTAGGCACGGTTAATTAACACCTTCTCCCGACGGATGGCTTAGCGGTTCGGTGCGGCAGAGCCTCCTGTGTGTATGTATTTCCTCACTGCCCGTGGCTGCTCCCACTCCTTCCCGTGGGGCTCCTTACGCTCGGCCCAAAGTTGGTCAGTGAGCTGAGAACTCAGCCAGCCAAGGGGAAACTTTCTCAAAACCTCTATTTTTCTTTTTTTTTTTTTTTTTTGACACGGGCAAAGCCTTGTTCTTTCTGAATTCTCCCTAAAAGCAACCTGTCTGGAAAGGTGTGGATCTGCTCGTGCTCCCTCACTCACCTGACCTTCACGACCCATCCGTGTGCTGTCCCGTAGGGTTTTTGTTTGGTTTTTTTTTTTTATGGCATTTATTATTCAGCGTGGATACCTCAGATCAGGTAATCCCTGTGTGTTTGTGCCTGGTCCTTTCCGCAGGTTTCTCGGCTCGGTGAAGCCGCCGCAGGAGGAGGGTGGTGGGAGCATCCCCCGCCAGCCGTTCCGCTTCTCCGGCCTCTTCCCCGGGATCCGGCTGAGCTTCAGGAAGGAGGACACGAAGCACCGTTGCTCGGCGGAAAGTTTTGGCAAGAGACGTGGAGGAGGCTTGGCAGGGATTTAAGCACAACCTGGGACTTACGGATCCCGGCGCGGTGGCCGGTGGCGCCGGACTTCACCCACGGGGAACCCCAACGCCCAGCTTTGTCCGATTGGAGCTCTTCCGAAAGGATATGAACACTGGAAGAAACCACTTTGCCTAGTCCAGGTGTACGGTGGTTGCCTGGAAATGTTTTTATCTCCATCAGGGAAAGAGAGGGAGAAAAGTTGCGCTGAAACTTTCGTCCCCTTAAAAAAAGCAAACCCAAGAACGTTGAACTGCCAGAATCATGAGGTACTTTGTGTTTCTCACGGCTGCCCAAGATCAGGGAAGAAGAATCCTAACCGTGCAGATCAATTCCTGTGGATAATCACTGTATATATACATAATTACTGTATATACTCGTGTACATTCAGTCCTCCTTAAGCTGTGGCTCTGGTTTCTACCAACCCAAAGGCGGGTTTCACGGGAGCACCACTATGAACTCCAGGCAGCTTTGAATTTCTTTTTTTTTTCCCTGGGAATTTCTTCTTTGCTCTTTTCTGTAGAGTCCGTCTCAGTTTTTGTGAGATAATTTTTTATGTTGTATGATTTTTTATTTTTTTTACATTTTTTTAATTTTTTTTCCTGTATTCTAAACTTTTATACTTTTGTAATTATTTTTTTTTTTTTCTACTTGGTTGGTTTTTAACTTGAATAGCATTAGGTGCTTACAACTGAAATGGGAGAAGCCAGATTCTTATCGAATGTTCTTGCTCTGTTGTCAAGGCGCGTGCTACGGAGTTGGAGAAGATTTGGGAAGAAGGTTTTTTTGTTGTAGAAGAGAGCAGCGACCTGAGACGAGAGAGAAAATGAACGAAAAAAAATCTTATTTTTAAAGACATGGGATTCTATTGATCACCTTCCTCTGCGTATGTTTATGAAAGAAAAAAAGCATACTTTTAAAAAAAATGAGGATTAAAATACAGTCTTCAGACTTAATTAGTAATTTTTTTTTTTTTTTAATTGTTTATTTATTTCTTTTTCTTTTAGCCACTGGATGAAATGTTGCAAGGTTGTCGTATGTGGTGGGCCAGCTTTCCACCCTCGATGCTCCTCTGCTGTGTACATCCCAGGGGGTGGCTGAGGAAAAGCTGTGTTGGTGCCCAGGACCTGCTGCTGATGGGATGTTTGGGGGGGGGGGGGGGAAAAAGCTGTAGGAGGCAGGGAGGTGGTGTAGGGCTTCATCTTCAGGAAGAGCTCTGGGACAACTGGGGGCAAATTGCCATAGGGGGGGACCTTTAAGATACCAGATAAAGCTCTAGTGGGACCTTCTTGAAATCAGTAAATCTAAGCTGGAAATAAGGAGCTTATTTATACTAACGAGGGCAACTGGATAGCGAAGCAGATGGTGAAGAGGGATGATGAGGTCTTCAACCATCAGGTTCTTAAAATCAAGAAGCTTTTTTTTAAAAAAAAGGCGGGTATTTTATTTCTGTGGTCTTCAGTTTGGCTTGGTCTTGCAGGAATGAAACACTACAGTTGCATCACAGCACCGAGGCATGAGGTTGCTCTTACTTTGCGGCTCGGTCTACGTTGTGAGTGGTCCAAGGGTGCAGAGGGACCATGGCTCTAGTTTAGGTGGTGGGAGTTGAGAAGATGATGTGTTCAGAGCTGGTGTGGTGAGCAGGTGATGCCAATGCTTGGGGAAAAGAGGAGAGTGTGAGGATGGCAGTTGTCTTCTCGGCATCTGGAAGAGCCAGGGGTCCCACCAGCCCCTCAGCATCAAATGGGGATTCTCGGGGGTCCCCAAAGGGCAGGGCTTGACAAAAACAAGTAAGGGGGGAGAGGTATGAAGAGCAAGGTGATGATGGGCAGTGCAAAAGGGATGGGCGCCTTCATTTGTGCTGCCTTACGTGCTGAAGGCAGGAACTGGGAAGAGGATCATCCCACCATCCCCCCCAGCCTTCAAAACTCTGCATAAATCCTTCCCTCACTGCAACAAACAATTCAACCCCTGATTTTGGCGGGGCCCAGGATATCACCCCAGAAACAGGAACTGGCTGGAAAAGCACTGGAAATGAGGAAGACCAAGAGGGTTGCTTTGAGTGCTCTGAGTGGAAAGCCACCAGAAACACGTCTGGTGTAAGTAAGGAGAAGGAAACGGGATTGTAAAATAAGGACACCAGTGCTGAATGTTCCTATGGGTTACCTGCCAGAAATATTCAATTCAAAATTAATTTAAAGGTATGATAGCTATGAAGTGTTGATTCATCTTGCATCTCAAGGAAGGAAACAAAAAAAAAACCCCAACAAAAGCCACCATGTTTTCTTATGCAAACTTTTTATTAGGCAATAAATAGAATAAATAAGGAATATTATAAATAATTGGCTCCTCATAAATAATATTTCAATTCCTGCAAATTGAATAAATAGAACAGCGAGGACAAATTACACCTGAGTGTTCAGTGGCTTGGGAACAATTTGGTCCTGTGATGTAGCTTATTTTCTAGAAATCCAGAAGTTTAACATGTGTGGCTTGAAAGGCGCTGTCAACACCTCATTAAAACATGATTTATAAGAAGCTCTGCAAAATATTACGTGCTAGAGTCCTTAAAAGCCTTCAACCACCTCGCTGGGTATTGACCCTGCTGGTTTTTTTTTTTTTCCTCCCAAACATCCTTAGGTTAAATTTCTACCCAAGGTGCTGGAGGGCCAGATGCTCACAGAGAGCTCTCCGGGAAGCTCAGGTAGTTCATCAGCCTGTTGATGGTAACGGCGCGGATTCGGAAGGCGTGAAGGATGCTGCAGAGCCTCATCCTCTCCTTGAAGGACATCAGCCCTGTACCCGCCGATGGCTGTGGCACGCTCCTGCTGCTGGTCCCCAGTGCCTGGGAAGAGGTAGGGGAGTTACCATAGAGTCATAGACTGGTTTGGGTGGGAGGGACCTTACAAGGTCCAGCCTGCAGGGAGCAGGGCCATCTGCAGCTAGAGCAGGGTGCTCAGAGCCCCGGGCAACCTCCCCTGCAATGGTGCCAGGGATGGGGCAGCCACCACCTCTCTGGGCAGCCTGGCACAGGCTCTCCCCACCCTCAGTGTCAACAATTTCTCTCCAGTCTAAATCTCCCTATTTTAGCTTGAAACCACCACCCCTTGTCCTCTCCCAACGGGCCCTGCTAAAAGCCATCACCAGAAAGTGTCTCGAACAAATCCTCTCTCAATTTGTCTCCCACTAAGTGAGAAATGACAAGACTTAAGAGATAAGAATGTATTCTCATAAAAGAAAAATTTGTAATTTTTAATAGCGTAATACATTGACTTAGGATAAAATTTGAAATATTTAATGATGTAATAATTAGGATAAAATGTGAAATATTTAATAATACGTGGTTCACAGACTTAGGATAAAATTTGGAACATTTAACGCTATAATTAATAGACTTAGTATGCGTAGCTGTACTTCCCTGGAGACAAAAATGTCCATTCATGCAAAAAAAGGCTCTTTCTGCTCAGGAACAAAGATGCTTTTTTAATACTAAGCCTACGTCTGGCTTTGGGTAGCGACCCCTTAGACTGAGCTCAGCTTCCCGTGGCCAGAATCTCCAGGCTAATGGGAGATGCTGTGTCAATACAAAGGAAATTTATTTATATATATATTTTTAAATTCCCTTTTGTTAAACAAGCAAGCTTTTAACATCTATTCCCTCTACTCAAGAAGATTTATTAAAACTCCTACATCCTGTTTCATATCAAGCCCCTTCTAGGAAAAACAGTAACATTTTTTTTGGTCAGTTCCCAGATTAAAGAAGGGTCATTGTTTGGCTGGTAACAGAACGGAGGAAACTAGGTTGAAAATTCCAGTTTAAGACAGAAACGGTAGAAAGGAAGGAGAGACAAACTTACTTTCATCATTTCATCAATAGTTGCCAGCACCTTTTGATCACTGAAGTTCTCCAGCTCCGCTCTGTAGACGTTCAGATCCTCGTAGATGCCCTCCAGGCATTTGTTCTGCAACAAAGCAGAATTATTAGGAGATGTGGGAATCTGTTGTTAAATGCTTTGACCATACAACAGGCAAGTGAAGGAGTTCTTGGGGGGGGAAAATTCTAATTTACCATATCAAAAGTGGATCTTTCCACTTCTGGACAGCTTCCAGTCTGCAAATTAAAGAAGAAATGAGATATGGTGGTGATTTTGTGGAAGTGTAAATTAAACGGCTGTTCCATGAAAAGATGATGCTGAAATTGGGGATATGTTTGTTGGTTTGGGTTCTTTGGGTTTATTTCTTATTTATTTACCCCTGGATCCACAGCGGTGCAAGCTGTTATCGTGTTGATTTGATTCTTAGTGATATCTTCAAGATCAACCTCTTCAAGGGTGCATTCAAACCCCAGCGTGCTGAGCCCCTGTGTTAAAAAGGGAAGAAAAGAGGGTTGTTGACTCAGTTTCACAGTGTAATATATGTATATATATATATATAATGTAAATACACACAATTCTACACCATGCCTCACTGAACCTCAGGAAATGAGGCTGTGTGAGGACTATGGATAAATATAAAAGCAAAGAGACCAAGAGAGTGGAACACCCGTGGCTGATGCGTTGAGTGGGAGTAAGCTCTGGGTTTTCTATATTGTTGTGAACTGTGCTGCCTCCGTTACTTGAAATTATTCTTTCCGCCGTTGAATCTGGTGAGGACTTTATGGTGCTATAGGTTCAAATGTGAATGATCTCCTAGAAAGTGAAAAATAACTAATACCATCCCCATAGAGGTTTACCAGTGCTTCCTGGAATGCAGCAAGTGAGGGAACAATGCACCTCGTTAGGGGTGGTGGGGTTGGTGGTTCTCTGAGATGAAGCTTGCAACAATAGCAGGGAATTTTAGCAAATAAAAGAAAATAAAATTCAAAAAAACCCTCCAGCCAAAGGACTTCAGTGTGGAAAGGTGCTACAGCACGCAACCAGTGACACCAGCAGCAACGTGGACATGATGAAGTGGGGAGGAAGGCTTTCCTGAGCCAGCTCTGCAGGGATGTTAGGGAAAGTGTTCAAAAAGGAGAGCTCAAATCAGCTGTTGGTGCGTTGCTGGGGCCCTGGGTGTTTCTGGGGGGCTGAGAAAGAGAACTAAGCAAATGCCCCTCCTAAAGGGCTGGTCAGGGGAGGCATGAAAGCAAAGACCAAGCACAGAGCCTTAAAGGGAGTCCTCAGAGAGCATCCACCTTCTTAGGGTATATTCAGGAACCCATCCCTGTCCTCCTGGGTATCATCACCTCCCCATCACTGCCTGGCTTGATACCCTCCCTAACCCATCACTGACTG
>JANVCC010000030.1:21378795-21436285 GCA_025345505.1 Todiramphus chloris collaris
CCCCATCACTGCCTGGCTTGATACCCTCCCTAACCCATCACTGACTGCCTGGGTGCCATCACCACTCTCCTGGGTACCCATCCCCACCCACTTGGGTACCACCACTGCTCATCACTGCCCTCACCCCCTCACCATCCCACCCCTGCCCTCCTCGACCCCCGGCAGACCTTCAGCCGGTGGAGAGAGTCGGTGGCGGCCGCCAGCAGCTCCCGGGAGCGGTTCAGCGCGGCGGCGAAGCGGTGCTGGGGGAGAAGCGGCGGCGGCAGAGCCCGAGCGGGGGGCGGCAGGGCCAGGGCCAGGTCCAGGCAGAGCACGGGCGGCAGCAGCAGCAGCAGCACCCAGGACCCTGCCCGCTGCTGCCCGCAGAGCCGACCCCGGGCACTGCGCGGCGCTGCCCGCCCGCTGCTGCCGCTCCCGCCGCTCCGCTCCATCTGCTGCTGCGGGAGGGATGCCGGTGCCGGTGCCGATGCTGATGCTGATGCCGATGCCGATGACGATGCTGATGCCGGTGCCGCTGCCGCTGCCGCTGCCGATGCTGATGCCGGTGCCGATGCCGCTGCCGACGGGACAGCTGCGGCTTTTGTAAGAGTGGAGGGAGCGGGAGTTCCCCCTCTTCCCCTTTCCTTTCCAGGGAGCGCTGGCAGCCCGGGAATCCCGGCACCGCGGGGCGGGTTGCGGGGGGCGGGGGGGGGGGACCGGGGGGACCGGAGCTCCTGGGGTGGCTGCCTGAGGATGCTGAGGAGGCAGGAGATGGGCACTTGTGGAGGCTGGAAGTGCTTTGTTGGAGGCTGTTGGTGAACCTCATGAGGTTCAATAAGGCCACCAGCAACCCGGCTTGTATCAGCAGCAGGGTGGCCAGCAGGACAAGGGCAGGAATTGTCCCCCTGGACTGGGCATGGGGGAGGCTGCACCTCGAATACTGGGTTCAGTTTGAGGGACCTGGGCTTGTTCAGCCTGGAGAAAAGGAGGCTCAGGGGAGACCTTCTGGCTCTGACAGCTCCTGACAGGAGGCTGGAGTCAGGTAGGGTTGGTCTTTTCTCACAAGGAAAAAGCGACAGGACAAGAGGAATCTGCCTCAAGTTGTGCTTGGGTGCAAGGGGTGATGGTTTGAGGATAGAAGAGGGGGTTTCAAACAAGAGAAGGAAGAAGGAAGAAATTTTTTGCAATGTGAGTGGTGAGACCTTGTCCCAGGCTGCCCAGAGAGGTGGTGGCTGCCCCATCCCTGGCACCATTGCAGGGGAGGTTGCCCGGGGCTCTGAGCACCCTGCTCTAGCTGCAGATGGCCCTGCTCCCTGCAGGGGGTTGGACTGGGTGACCTTGAAAGGTCCCTCCCCACCCAAACCAGTCACTGATTCCATGATTCCATTCCCTTTTCATGCAGCGAGCAACAGGCTTGTAGAAAAATAAGAATTACTTGAAGAATGTGTATGACACATAAACGAGCTTTTCTCTTTCCATTCTTTATTTTTCAAAGCCGTAATGATAAGATGTCATTAATGAATAGTTAGGAAAACCTCGGGAACTTGCTTTTTAACTGATCTGCTTGGTGTAATCACCAAATGGTTCAATATCACTTCATGCTGCACGAAAGTCTGTAGGAAACTTTTCAATCCAACGGTTCTGCCCCGAAGGCAGTGGGAATTTTGCTATCAGGAGAGGGATGAATCAAGAGCCCTGTATTGCATTTTCAGATTCTTTTTATTTTAATTGACATCTTGTTTCCCATAAGGAGGCTGTGGTGTGTCTCGGGCCCCTCTTTGCTAGAATACCAGCGCTGCATCATTTTCCAGTTTCGCTGCGTGTTCTCCATTCCTGCAGGAGTCACTAGGCTGTGGCCTGTGGGTTTTCATCTTGTGGAGGAGCCTTTTCTTTTTCTGACACAGAAGTGAAAGAGCCCTTGGGCGTCCTCCCGCATGCGTGTTCTTGAAAAGGCATCAGTTCAGCTTTCCAGGTTTCTTTGCCCGGTGCTCCGGCGTAGCGGTGCCTTTGCCATGAGGTTCCTCTTCAGGCAGGGCACTGATGCACAGTTTGGCTTCTTGTTCATGGTGGCCCCACGCTGTGCTTGGGGATGTCCTGTGATATCAGTTAGAGGTCGTTGGCCAAAAGGGGGAATATTGAGCTCAAATACCCTCAGAGGGCTCCAAATGCAGGTGCTCTTGGCTGGGCGTCGTGCACAGAACAATTCTCTCCGGGGGAAGCTGCACGTGGAAGTGCCTCTTCTCAGTGGGAGCCATCAGAAAGGGCTTTCCTGCCTGCTGCTGGGTTGCTGCTCTCAGAGCAGAGGGAATTTGAGGTGTCTGAGATGAGCTGCTGAAAACTGGCTGGGATGGCAAGAGCATCTCCTCAGAGGACTTCACCTCCAACAGCCCCCCCCCCAGCTGCAAGAGACTGAAAAATAAAGGCTACACATAAAGTGTCACACAAGCAGGACACTTGTGACTCCCTCTCCTGCAAAAGCTCGAGCTATAATTTGCTTTCTTCCTGTGATTTCTCTCTCAATATACAGCTCACAGGTCATCTGCAAGGAACGTCCTGTTGTTGCACAGATGTTTCCAAAGCAGAAATGTGTTCTTGGTCAATGGCCCCCTCAGCCCAACAGCTGTATTACTGTTGTATTATGGTTGTGTGACTGTTGTTACACTGTTGGATTACTGGGGTGGGTTTAATTTGCTGATAAAATTAAATCTATTCTAATACTGATGAGTGACTATTTTTTTTCCTGGTAGAAATTTTTAGTCCCATTTTTAGTCGCTGCCCAACTACAGTTTTGTTTTGGCTGTGGACAGAGCGCGAGCACTTTCCTGTGTAAGGCCCTTTCTGTTGAGATTTGCTTTTAAGTGCTGTGAAAGATATTAACTGCTGGGTCCTAGCAAGGAGGTAATAAGGTCACAGACTCACAGAATTGTTCAGGTGGGAAAAGACCTTCAAGATCATCGAGTCCAACCTCAAAAGTCTTAAGGCTGTGTTTATTTCGGGTGGACATTACATCTGGTTTTCAGTCCCGGCAGCATCCATCTGTGCCTCCTTCTCGAAAACATCCTCTATTTGATCAATCTTGGGTCTGAAGGAAGCATCTCAATAACTTCTCTGCCTGAGCTCATCTTTGAGAAGCTCTGTGCCCATCTGCTTTGCTTGGGACAAGCACAATCCCGTGGTCACGGGCTGTTCGGGTCCCAGGCACTAATGATCTCTCTGCCTTAGCTGCAACATGGGAGTAATTGTAGATCTATGGGCTGGGCTTTGATGCTCCTTAGTGGTTATATGCAGCCTGAGCTTTAATATTAATATTATTGGGGGTGGGGGGTTAGATGTCATCATACTTTCTATGCCAGCAGCATGCAAAAGTGAAAAGCAAGCTCTTTGGAAATGGAAAAAAAAAAAATCCGTGTCCTCTTTATTACACACAGTGTCTTGACCTCAGGTACCCACCTCATCAGGCAAAGGAGGGTTTAGATGGATGGGGAGATGCATTTGTCAGTAAAACAACAAAGGCAGGGAGAGATGGTGTACACCTTCAGAGATACAGTGCAGTTTACTGCTTACCATAGTCTGTTGAAGCTGTTGGAAGCCGTATGATTTCACAGGAGAAAATGTCATTCCTCTGGCTTTATTCCAACCATAAATAGCTCTCGCTGAAATTAACCTCCGGAGAAAATATGAACCATTCAGGGTCTCGCTATAAAACTGTAACATTATCGTAGTCAAAAGTGGCTGGAACTGCCTTCTTGGCTGTGCTGCACTCAACCGAAACATCACTTAACAATCCCATTTGAAAAAGAAAGGAAAAATGATAATAAGAGAGAAAAACACCATTAGAAAAAAAACCCAGACCCCTCTGTTCAGTTTAGTTTTGAGGACTGCATAGGCAAGTGATGAGAAATAGGATCTTCTTCAGCCACAGGGTTCTAAAAAACCGGGAGGTTCCTGGAAATCTCCGCTGACCTGATGTGCTTGGGTGCTAACCTTCTCTTTCAGTCCTGGCCTTGCTTCTCCACCCTCTTACCAACAGCAGTTCAGTCTTCATGGTGGCTCTCAAAGCCTGAGCTAGCTGAAACCCACCTTGCTTTCGGAGTAAGCTGCTTGTGAAGAGCCAGGAATGTCACACTCTGTGCTCTCCGTGGTCAGGGAGGAGGTGGTTATGGATTGTTCCTACCTGGGTTTCCAGTTGGGTGATGTTATTTCTCCTGTACCATGTGAAATTAAGTGAGTTTTCTTTGTTATCAGGCCCTTTGTGAAGGTTGGGTAGCAACTTGTAACCCATCTTCAGCGGGAAGAGATGGGTTATTTGTAGGAGAGGCCTATTCCCTGTCATTATAGTTATATATAATGATGCAATTATGCAGTAATTCTATGTATATATGATTATGCACTAATTATATACATATATTATACACATATATAAATCAAAGCTGCAGTAATGATTATATCACAACAAGGCTGACAGTTGTAGATAGTTGCTACATAAAAAGGACAACAAAATGTTGTGTGGAATAAGATTTCTGGATGCTTCAGTAAATAAACCTGATTTTTATACTATCGATGTCTCTAAGAATATACAGAGGATTGGTCATGGATCTTTGTTGGTTTTTTTTTTTCTCCTGGGTAATGTTTTCAGAAGATCTGGGGTCAAGTGTCTCACCACAACAGCCCCACTGTTGGAAGCCCTGCTTCTGATTTATGTCAGGAACCGATGGCTCCATAAAATGGGAAAGCAAAGACTTGAAACTTGCCTGGTGGTTTTGTATCCGCTGGTGCTTATTCACTGAGGAATCCCCTGAACTACGTAAACCCTGAAGTTTCATTGATCTGAAAGCTCAAGTCGCATAATTAAGTGTTATTTCTGAGTCAAAGTGACTTTCCTGACCCTGCAGTCAGCGTGCTGAAACCCATGAGATCCTGGGTGTCAATCAAACTCCATCCCCCGGCTCTTCTCTCCTCCAGCCATCGCTGGGGTTGGGGTGGTTTTCCCCGTGACCCTGCTGTGCACCACACCATCTGCTCTTCACTCTGGGCTTCTGGACACTGGCTTTCAGCTGGCAGCCTGGCACCTTTGTCTTCTTGTCCCCAAAGCTCAAATCCAGGTGCTGGGGGTTGTTCCTGGGAAAGGGATGGAGCTGGTGGTGCTGGCTGGATAGGTGCTGTGTCTCCCTGAAAACCACACAGGTATTTTGAATGATGGGCAGGTAACTTCTCCCATGAAATGGGAGGGTTGTTTCAAGTGCATCGTAGAACATGATGGGGAAAGGAAGGTGCACCTGAGATAAGCCAGGAGTTATTCTTTTTTTTATCCCAAACTTTTTTCCAGCGGCTTTTTCAATTGGGTTTAGGAGCTGATTCCATCCCCCACCCACCCCATCATCAGCTGGCTGGATTTACCACAAGGTGAACTGCAGAGCTTTCTGTTGGAGAAGCATTAACAGCAACCTCAGCCTCGTCACACTAAGGGATCTCCCTGCTTAGCTCAGGACGCTTTACAGAAAATTAGAGATGTGGGTAAGCTCCAGGAACCCTTCCTCACACCACCAGGGTTGGTGATGTGGGTAAAACCCACAGCCTGTGGGTTTCGTTTCTCCAGCAGCCCTGGGGGTTTTGTTTAGAAGTATTATGACATTAGTAGCAATAAGAAGCTCCTCCAAAGACCTTCATGGGGCTGGGTAGTGCTGCAGTGTGGAGGGATGGGTGCCATGGGCTGGGGCACCACGGCCGTCCCCTGGTCCCTCCGTCGGAGCGTGGAGCAGTGGTGCCTCTACTACCCATCACCCTGGGACTTGAGGAGCCCCATGAGATCCTCCTTTGTCTCTTTGTCTTCTCTGCCACCCCCCCCAGCCCTGAAAACACCCGGGTGAGTAATGCAGCTGACGTTACTGGTGCCAGTGGTTTTGTGGGTGGGGAAGGAGCACTGGTCTCTGCTGAGCCCAGTGCGGCCAGGATGCTGGCACTTTCGATGGTCCTTCTTTTGCTCTCGCTTTCTGTTTCCACCCACAGCAGCCATTCTCATCCTGGGGTGCTTTTTATTCCCCTCCCCGTTCTTTTCATCCATCCTCTGCCTCTAAATGCTTTTGTGGGGGTCAGATGCTGGGGGTCTGCCCAGAGGTGCCTATAGCTGTGCCCTCTCCTTGCTGCTTTTGCATTCGCAGTGGTCTCCCATTGGGGAAAAAGAGAGCAATGTTGATATTGGTTGACCAGGAGATGCAGCAGCATGATGTTTGGGTTTGTTTTGGGTTTTTTTCCTGCATTTCTTTGATGCCCCGTGGTTGTCTGGAGGACATTAATGCTGCTTTCAACTCTTCACCCCATCCTGAAGAAGTAGGATGGGGAGAGTGTTCACGCTTTTGGTGCTGAGCCAGCTGATGACTCAATACCCAAGAGGACTGAGCTGCACAGAGCGGAGTCTCGAGTGCCTGGGGATACCCAGTGAGCTGCTGGCATGATTCATGGTTAGAGCATTCCCTGGTCAGAGGGAACCCAGCTCCAGGACCAAGACACTCATCTGGTAGGAGCTATTCAAGCACCCATTCCACCGCTCCCCCCCTGGGAATACTCTGCCCAGGATTTGGTGGAATGAAGCTCTGATGGAGAGGAGACTATAAGCCCCTTGGGAACTTGGAGGGAAAGATAGGAAAGGGACCAGTTCTTTCCACTAAAGCAATTATTAGGAAATAATCTCTTCATGGGTGAAGCTCAGCACTTCTGGCATCGCAGGGTGGTATTTTGTCTGCCAGGAGCAGGCAGGATGTGCTGGAGGGATGGGCATTGGTGTCCCCGACCCTGCAGTGGTCACTAGGAGGGACCAGAGTGGCTGATGTCCTTGCAGGAGTAAGGATCCCACCTGCGAGCCAAGGGAGGGTTACATGTGTGAGAAAATCCCATTTGGCTTCCAGTTGTCAACACCACAAATGCATTGAATCTGTATTATCCTCCTTAGGCCAAAGATTATTCATATTTTAGTTGTTCCCAGAAATGAATTCCCAGCAGGTTGGATAAGGGCAGGGCCAGGTGATAACAGGCACCAGAAAATAGGGGCTTTTTGCCCAAGTTACATGAAGGAAAAAATCCCAGCACCCAGTTCATATATGATGCTAGGTGCTCAGGGTGCTCTGAGTGATAATCTCTGTTGATTAATTATGGAATTACACAGACTTAAGTTGCTGACTCTGTGTGGAAGGTGCTTAAAAATCATCCCCAATTAGAATGTCAAAAGTATTTGCAGCAGCTGCTGTGACTTCAAACTCCAGGTGACCTGGGAAGGAAAGGGGAAGGGTTGAAAAGCGGGTGAGTCCAGGGCACTGGGTGGCAGCTCTCCCAGCACACAGGGCTTTGCTGTGCCAGCATGGGAAGACTGGGGAGCACTAAATAGATGTGAATCCTAACAAATGCCACGAGCAAGCTTTTGAGGGCTCCATCAGTTGTTGAACGGTTGCTGATTGGGGGGTGTGTGTCTCTCCTGGCATGGCCAGGATTCCATCTAGAGCCACTGCCACTGGATTAGACAAAGCCACAAGAAAAGCACCTTATTGAGTAGCACACAGCACAGGCACAGAGCCTCATTTAGGTTGGAAAAGCCCTTGCAGATCATCATGTCCAACCATTCCACCAGCACTGCCAGGGCACTGCTAACCCCTGTCCCTCAGCACCACATCTCCCAGGCTTGGAAACCCCTCCAGGGATCACGGGGACTCCACCCCTGCCCTGGGCATCCTGGCACAGCCCTGGACAAGCCTTTTGGAGAAGACATTTTTCCTACTATCCAATCTAAACCTCAGCTGCTGCCTTAATACTGAACTCCAAGGTATCCCAGATGTGGTTGCACAACCTATAGGCACATCTTCCACCCCAACCCGCCTGCTGCAGACCTTTGACCTGCAGATGCACAGGGATGGTCTTTCTCCTCAGACCTCGTGTTCCAAGGCAGCAGGAAGGTGCAGGATGAGTGCTCTGACACGGTGATGTTGATCCTTTCCCCTCTCCAAAAAACAAATCTCTGGGTGACTTTGGAGATGCAGAGCCCCTTGCAGCTTTTAGTCTCGCTTTAGGGGGTGGGGAGGTGGGGGGGAGGGGGGGGGTCAGTCCCCTGCAGACACAGGTGCTGGTGACATCAGAAAAACTCCCTGAGCATCCGATGGGAGTTTTCCAGAGTAGTGCCTGCCCAGGCCAGGGGGGTCAGCCCCTACCTTTCTCCACCTGGGAAAATTCCTCCTCCCCCAGCTCTGCCGGAGGTTTCACTGACGTGCAGCGGAGGAGTGCTGAGCCAGCTGCCTGGAAATGCCTGCTTAGGATCCACGTGAAACCCTGCAATTCCCTTTTTTCACTTTTCTTTTGAAGGTGTGTTTCTTCCCCAGCCGTGCTGGCTTTAGGAAGCCGGGGGGTGGGGTTAGCTGGGTATGGTGGGGACCAGGTTCTGCTGCCAGCATTTCATGGCACTGGCTCCGTGGGCAATAGATCCCAGTTTGGCATCAGCTACTAAAAGTAATGAACTAGAAGAGGCTGTGATGGGTCACCACTGGGATAATTTATTTTACATAGAACCTTCCCTCCTTCCAAAGAAAAACAATAACATTTTACTACTAAGAAGGAGGTGATGGTTGATAGACTTCAGAGGGAAGGTCTGATCCTACCAAGTGGGATCAAGGGAAGCTGTTCAGCACAAGACTTGGTACTTGCTGGCAAAGCACCAGTAGCTTTGCTGCTGGTGACCCTGTCCTGTGTGTAGAATGTCACCAGTCAACTCTGGGGTGGTGGGTGGAGGATGAAGGGTCCTGCACACATGGGTTTCACTTTGCTTTACAATAAGAAGGAAGAGAAACTCCTCGGTAGTGTGCGTAGGCTTCTGCAGGGAAGCGAGCATGGACCGCAGCATGGCTTTTCCTTGGGGATGCCCTCTGCACAGCTGAGCCTTCCTCAGGGCTGCACAGGGACAGGGTTTGCTTTAAAGAATGGAAAACCAGCTCCTTTGTGCTCACCGCCTTCCCTGGAGGGTGTGCAAAGCAATGGGGAACATCCTTGAGGTTACTGGGAGACACCCTGCAGACAGCAGGCAGGGGGTTGTGTCCCACTACCACCACCCCCCTTCTCCTCTGACTCCACACAGGACTTAAGCATAGGCTCAAAGAACGGTTTGGGTGGGAAGGGACCTTTCAAGGTCACCCAGTCCAACCCCCCTGCAGGGAGCAGGGCCATCAGCAGATAGAGCAGGGTGCTCAGAGCCCCGGGCAACCTCCCCTGCAATGGTGCCAGGGATGGGGCAGCCACCACCTCTCTGGGCAGCCTGGCACAGCCTCTCACCCTGCTCAGAGTCAAAAAATCTCTTCTGTCTCTCTCAGACACTTGTCTAAATCTCCCTTTTTTAACTTAAAACCATAACCCCTTGTCCTGTCCCAACAGGCCTTGCTCAAAAGTCCGTCCCCATCTTTCCAGTAGGAAAGTCTGTTAGCTCCCATCCTTTAAAGGCTGGCATAAGAACAAGAAAAGGCCCCGTGTCTGCTCCACGGTGCTTTTCCACGCTCACAGTCAGTGGTACCCATGTGCCTGGTGAGAGGATGCTCAGCGTGCCCCGTGCCCGGGGAGCACAGCCCTTCTGCGGTGGGGACCTGCTGGGTGAGGTCATGGAAAATGAGAAAAAAAAAAAAAAAAAGGGGGAGGCAAAAAGCCAAAAGGGGAACTCAAGCCACAAAGTTTGTTTGAGAGGAAACATCTGGCTCATAAAGAGTGTTTCTGTTCCCGAGAGCTGCTTTAATGGCAGTGGGACAGTAGCTCAGGCATTGGGATGATGTGGTTTGGGTTTTTTCCCTGCTTCTCAAGCACAGGTGAGTTTAGCACCGAGAGAGAGAGACTTAAAAACCCCCCAAATTTCATAAACATTAGGTTGTGAGGCCAGTTGGAGGCAGGCAAGGGAAAGCAAGCAGAATTTTTGCCTGGAATGGCAGGATGGGCTGAGGAAAGGGGAGTCAGGAGGGAGCATGCTGGGGCCAGGAGATGGCACGCCAAGGAGCAGGTCTTCTCCTGCCCACCTATTCATGCAGCATGCAAACCAAAATGAACAAATAGTATTGTAACAGTTAAAAAAAAAAACAAACCCCAAGCTCCAGAAGTGTTTCTACCCTGCACAAAGCTCTGCTGTGGCATCTAATGCTGATAGAGGTTTTTCTGCCCCAGCCCATCCAACGTAGCCCTGCTCTCGCCTTCGGCTTTTTAGTCATTTGAATGTTTCTGCCAAATCACAGACTCACAGAATGTTCAGGGTTGGAAGGCACCTCTGGAGATGATGGAGTCCAACCCCCCCTGCCAGAGCAGGGTCACCCAGGGCAGCCCACACAGGAACAGAGCCAGGGGGGATTGGAATGTCTCCAGGGAAGGAGACTCCACAACCTGCCTAGGCCAGTTCTGTCACCCTCATCGTGAAGAAGTTTCTCCTCAATGTATCCATGGAACCTTCTGTGTTCCAGCTTGCACCCGTTGCCCCTTGTCCTGTCATTGGGTGTCACTGAGAAGAGCCTGGCTCCATCCTCTTGACACTCACCCTTTTTGTATTTACAAACATGAATGAGGTCTCCCAGCTCAAGAGCCCCAGCTCCCTCAGCCTTTCCTCAGCAGGGAGATGCTCCACTCCCTTCATCATCTCTGTGGCTCTGCACTGGACTCTTTCCAGCAGCTCCCTGTCCTTCTTGAACTGAGGGACCCAGAACTGGACACAATATTCCAGATGTGTCCTCACCAGGGCAGAGTAGAGGGAGGGGAGAACCTCTCTCCATCTACTAACCACACTCCTTCTAATTCACCCCAGGATGCCACTGGCCTTCTTAGCCATAAAGGCCCATTGCTGGCTCATGGTCACCCTGCTGTCCCCCAGGACCCCCAGGTCCCTTTCCCCTGTGCTGCTTTCCAGTAGGTCAGTCCCCAGTCTATACTGGTACCTGGGGTTGTTCTTGCCCAGATGCAAGACTCCACACTTATCCTTGTTCTGTATCATCAAATTCCTCCCCACCCAGCTCTCCAGCCTGTCCAGGTCTTACTGGATGGCAGCACAGCCTTCTGGAGTGTCAGCCACTCCTCCCAGTTTGGTGTCACCAGCAAACTGGCCGACAGTGCACTCTGTGCTCTCACCCAGGTCACTGATGAGTATATTGAGCAGTACTGGTCCCAGTACCGACCCTTGAGGGACTCCCCTAGGTGCAGGGCCCCAACTAGACTCTGTCCCACTGACCACAACCCTCTGCCTTCTGTCCTTCAACCAGTTCACAAGCCACCTCAAATGAACACCTTTTATTTTTATCTTTTTCCCCATAATGGGTGAGGGGCACGGGGCTGGGGGGCAGAGGGGCTGCTTTAGGCATCAGTCCTGGTCCCAAAGATGGAGCAGCAGCCACTGTCATAACAGAAGCTGCTTATTACTGTCCCTGCTGAGCTCACCCTGCAAAAACAACCTTCTGACTGAGAGCCCTTTGAGTCTCCTTTGGGGAATTCGGCTCCGGGTTCCAGTACCGACACTGGGACTCACAAGTGGAACCACAGAAATGCCCCATTCATGGAAGAAAAAATGACAAAAACAAAAGAAAAAAAAAAAAAAAATGTCAGGGCAGAACAAAAGCCCTCCAGATTGTCCCCAAGATGGGTTGGGGGGGGGGTCCCCCATGGGTCTCCCCTCTGGCTATTCCCCATGGGTTTATGGAATTAACCACAGCCAAGTGTGGCCGGGGCTTCAAGGGTGATGTGGGGAGCTTGTAGGACCCCCCAGCCCCATTGCCCCGGGTGTATGAAGGGTAGGTAGGTGGGTTTGCTGCTTACATCAGGTGTTTTTGGTGACTTCTAGACTGGGGAGGTACTTTTTTTTTTTCCACACAGTGAGATGCAGAAGGAAAACACTGCAAAGTTTGGCATCTCACAGAATCATAAAGGTTGGAAACGACCTTCAACATCATCAAGTGCAACCATCTACTAAACATTATCATGACCACTAAACCACATCTAGATGCCTTCTGAAGCCCTGCAGGGATGGTGACTCCACTCCCACCCTGGGCAGCCTTCTCCAAAGCCTCACCACTCTCTCAGGAAAGAATTTCTTCCTAATATCCAACCTAAATCTCCCCTGGTGCAACTTAAGCCTCTTTCCTCTTGTCCTCACAGGGGATGGTTTATGTTCAGTGGGGACAAGGGGAGGAGGAACCAAAAACCCACCCAAGAGGATACAGGAGACTCAAAAAGTGGGATAGAGAACCCAGAAAGAAATAGGTGACAACATCTTGCCCACGATGGGGAGGTAGCAGCACCTCGGAAAGCACACACCACCTTTTTCTTTCTAAAAATATCATTTACTCCACCAGTTCCACAGCATCACCATCACACACACCAGTGAGGACACCTCGGGATGCGGGGCACAGAGCCAAGGAGGTGCAGGTACCCAGAAACGTGCTTTTGCTTAAAAAAAAAAACCCAACCAAAACCAAATAAATCCCTTAAGGATGGAAAGGGGGAAAAAAAACCTGAGCTGTAGGTGATCCCAGTAACCAGTTCTCTTCAGCAAGGGAATGAAACTCCAGCCTGACCAGTGCCCCATGAGGTGGGCATCACTGGGATGATGCTGGGGATGATGTCAGGCATGGCTGTAGAGGGCACAGGGTTCCCCAGGAGCACCCAGGGGCTTTCTTGGTTTGTTTTTTTTCTTTTCTAAAGTGAAGAGCAAACCTTTTGCAGCTGGGTCTTTATGCTGCTCATGCTTGAAATCCAGTGACAGGCCCATGCTCACTGCAACCCAGAGTCCCATCAGCTCCACACCCTGTGAGGACCATTCTGACTTCACAGAGCATTTTATGGAGCCAAAATGTAAGCTCCAGCAGGTCTCCCTCTGTGCAGGCAGCAGCATCAAGCCAACCAAGAACTACAGGGAAAGCAACACCCTCAATATTTCTATTTTTTTCTGCATTAGATTCAAAAATTAAGCAAATTAAAAGGAGTTTACGTTGTGTCTGGGCTGCAGGTGAGGTGTCTCCAACCTAACCCATCCCAGCATCTCAGGGTTAGGCACAGCTCCCTGCTTGGGGAAGGGGATATTGGGACACGAGGGCTGCAGGACAGGGACTGTCCACTGGAAACCCCCCCCCGAGCCACTCCTGGGAAAGGAAAACCAACCATAAATTAAACCAACCCCCCCCCGCCAGCCCCACCACACCCCATAACCTGCACCTTCTGCAAGAAGAGCTGGGAAGGGGGGGGGACACCCCACCAGGTAATTTTCTAACACGCATTCTTGGTGGGGGTTGACATTTTAATGCAGCTGATGTTTTGCTGCAAACTCTCCAAGTAAGTCATTAGCCAGACTCTTGGCCAAGATGAATTCCCCCACCCCCAAGGAAAAAAACAGAATTAAACTGGGAAAAGCTGGTGCACAGGATGGGGCAGCCTCAGGGAGGGGATGGCCAAGCTATTTGAGCAGTAAATCAAATAAATGAGGGATGGAGACAAACCTTTTAGCATCCCCATGGCCCTGCCCTGGGATGTGCAGAAGAGGACCCAGCTCAACACGGAAGCCCGGAGGCAGAGAGGTGAGTGACTGCCCCATGGAATACATCTAATATTCTGCTGGGGTGTCCAACAGTGACCTTGGGTTTATTGCTGACACTGGAGAATCGTTTAAATAATGATCACAATAAAATATTGAACAACCCACCCATCTATGGAGGGTTTTCTAACAATAGCCCGGGTGTTAGGGCTCGGTGTTCCGACAGAAGAATCACTCGTGCACACATTACAAGCTTACAAATAAAGAACTCCCCCAGAATCCCGTCTCCTCTCCGTAATTTCATGGGATCAGCAAGGAAAAAAAAACCCAACCAACCAACCCCCAAAAGTTCTTTCTGTCGATGGCAAGCGAGGAGTGGCACACTTCGTTCCAGGAGCCACGTCACTGGTGCATCACCCGCCGGGCAACAAAAAGGCAGTATCATATGAAACAATTTTTTTCATCTTTATTTTACATATTTATACATAAAACTTTCCGGGTAACTCTCTTGGATCCGACCGCGTGTTAATAGCACATCTAAAAATGAATGTCAGGTAGTCAACATTCACAAAATGTTGAAAACTGATTAAAATATCCATAGTACTGAAAGCTACAACTTCACTACGAGGCAGGCATGTATATTTTTATTGACTTTGTTTTTTTTTCTTCTTTCTCTGTTTTATTTTTCTTCTGACTTGTATAGCACCGTCAAGTACAGTTTCTACAGTGAGGAATAAAAAAGTAGTCAATGGTAAAATATCGTTCAACCTTGGGGGGGGGTGGGGGGTGGGGGGAAATCTCTAAACAACCAAAAATAAAGTTAAACTGCCCTCTCTTCTCACCCATGATTTATAATGTTATAAGTACTGTACATTTTCTTTTATTTACTTCTTTTTTTTTTTTTTTTCCGTTTTTGTAATAATATTATTAAAATGCCTGATATTTAGTGGCACGAGTAAAAAAAATTAAAATAAATTAAGAAGCAGAGGCCAATCACCGGACGTAAAGCTTCAGACATGGTCAATGACTAACACTGGTTCTCTCGCGCGTCACCGCGGACGTCAGCGCTTGGACACACACAGAAGCCAAAGGAAATCTCGCTCGAGCTCCGCTCCGGGGTTCATTTGGCTGGCATCTTCTCTGCCATGTGCTTCTGCTGGCTTTCGGCGTGTCTGGGAAGGGGGAGAAGCTGCATTATTCATGGTGCCGGGGGGAGAGGTGGCAACCCAAAGCAGAAAGCATCCGATGAAAATCATTGGCGCCGGGCAAGGGATGCGCGGTCGCTGCCCCGGCTCCTTCCTGGCAGGAGGGGACCAGAAGGTGGGAGAAGGGGAGAGGAAAGGACACCTCTCTCTTGGAGTGATTCGAGTCAGCTGGCAAGGTTTAGGTCAACTGGGATGGTTTGGGTCAACTGGGATGGTGTGGGTCAACTGGGATGGTTTGGGTCAACTGGGATGGTGTGGGTCAAGTGGGATGGTTTGGGTCAACTGGGATGGTGTGGGTCAAGTGGGATGGTTTGGGTCAACTGGGATGGTGTGGGTCAAGTGGGATGGTTTGAGTCAAGTGGGATGGTTTGGGTCAAGTGGGATGGTGTGGGTCAAGTGGGATGGTGTGGGTCAGCGACAGACAGCAGGTTAACTCCCTGAACAATGCTGGGATGGGGAGAACTGGTGCACCATGCCACCCACCAAAGCCCCCACCATCCTGACCAGTTTCCAGAAAAATTTCATTTACTAAACTGCCCTTAATTGCATTTAAGAAGGAAAGTGTTTCCCAAAGTACAGGAGAAACAACGTGCGCTGGCACCCAGCAGGCACTGGCACCCTGGGCTGCACCCCAGCAGCGTGGGCAGCAGGGGAGGGGGGATCCTGGCCCAGGGTGGTGAGAGCCTGGCCCAGGTTGCCCAGAGGAACTGTGGATGCTTCATTCCTGGAAGTGTTCAAGCCCAGGCTGGATGGGGCTCTGGGCAACCCGGTCTAGTGGGAGGTGTCCCTGCCCATGGCAGGGGGGTTGGAATGAGTTGAGCTTTAAGGTCCCTTCCAAACCATCCTATGATTCTAAAGAGCTGCGAGGTGGTGTTGGCATTTGCCTACTGACCCAGTTTCATCCCCATCCAAGATCCTCCCCTTTCATCACTCGCTCTTCATGAAGCACAGCAGGGATGGCATCTCACAGAGCAGGAATGGCATCTCACAAGACTCAGAAGCGACAACCCAGGGCCACTATCCCCTGGGCAGAACTGCTCCCCAACCCCTCATGAGAACTGCTCCCAAACCCCTGGCAGAGCCACGTCAAACCTCAAGCTGCTGCCACGCAGAACCACGATGTTTTAAAATAGAAAGCAATTTTGGCCCTGCTTTTTGCCAGCTTAAACGTTTCGGTTCTGAAGCCGCAGTCGTCGCGTGCTGACAATAATCACTACCATCTTTTTCAGCTTTTTCCCCAAAGCTTTCAATACGTCTTAATGTTTTCTGCAGCTCATCCCTAGTTACCTCAAAGGAAAATGCCTCAGGCCCTGTTGCCCAGGAGATGGAGTCCTTGAGGAACCCTGCCTACATTCTGCCAGGCTTCCCGTTTTATTGGCTAGGGAATCAGAAATATCGCAGCAATTCAGGAATTCTACTGTTGGTCAGGTCCTCCTGATGGCACCCTGAGGGGTGGGGTGACGTGGGTAGCCCCTTGGATTTTCCTTGGATGCACTGAGGGGTCTGCAGCATTGCTCCTTCCCAGACTCTTTTCAGGCTTTGGGAAGGGAAACGCTGATTCAACACCTGCATCTGGGGAGCTCTTGAAAGCTGCTGATGGTCTCCAGAACTCAAATGCCCTGATTTCTTGTTTTGGAGGAGACAGCAGTGTCCTGCCCAGCCCTTACCTTTGATGGCAAAAGCTTCAGTACTGAAATCCTGCTAAAAGAAAACCCCTATGGCAAACCTGTGAGGAGAAATACCCTTAGAAGCTTCCTTCACCTGGTCAGGTCCTCGATGTCCACCAGCATGGCATCCTGCTCCGTGTGTAGCTCATCCCGGATGAGCAGCAGCTGGACCAGCTCCTCGTTCAAGCCTGGAACGGGGGGAGAAAGGGGGTGAGTTTGTGATGCCCTGGGGAAACCCCAGTTTGGGACCTGCTATATCATCCTTTCCCACCACGTGTGGAGGACCAGAAGGGACCTCCCCAGTGGATGCATAGTTTCTAGGACAAACTGTAAGCCCCGTGCCCATCGCCTGCAAGAAGTTCCCTTCTTCCAATAGCTCAAATAAAAAGATGAATGCCCACCTATCACAGCTTAGGGTTACTCTCCAAGAGGGATGCTCATGCCACTGGATTCTCGCTTGGGGTTGTGTCAAAGAGCAGGGAAGAAGAAGAAGAAAACAAAAAAAGGACCACGTGAAAAAAAAATGAACCTCCTCTGAAGGCTGGACCTGCCCATCACTCGCTGCCAGAGCTGGAGTTTGGGCTGCTTAAATACAGCTCTACTGATTCAACAACTCTTCAGTATGGGAAGCAATCTCGGTGGTAATGACATCGATGCTCACACCCCCATATCCCATACTGGGGTGCTTTCTAAATGAATGAGCTCTCTCTTTTTTGGCCTTTGCAGCAAAAAAAAATCACAAATCTCCACTCCACGGCACAGCTCTGCACCCTCAGCTTCCCACAGGGATGCCACGTAACCAAGGTGAGCAGGGAAGGGGCAGCACAGAACCCCCTTAGCAGCCTTTTTTTTTTTTTACCTCTAGAGCCACCAGAGGAATCTACCCCAAAATGGTTAATTAATTAATTGATTGGAAGATGGAAATCCCATAGGGGAAGAAAAACCCTAGATCTTTAGGAAGGAGCAAAGCCAGACGAGGCAGTGGGTGGGTCACTGTCCCTGTGGGTGAACGTGAGGACCCATGAAACGCGTTGAAGGGCTGCAGAGCATCATGTTAACCAGAGAGTGGATTTACCCTCAGATGTTTGCTAAACTAGAGGGTTTCTCCACTTCTGGATGGTTTTGAGGCCACGGCGGATCATCATGTGAAGACACCACCATAAAAGCCATGAGTAGCAGATGCTTCCAGGACAGGGAGACTTCCCAAGACTATTTTTACCTGACTGAGTTTTAAGTGGGGTGTTAGGTGCTGGCACAGCCCTACAACCCTCCTCTCTTATGGACCCAAGCAAAAGCATTGGGAGAAATGGAAAAAAAAGGAAAGAAGAAAGCCAAAGGAACCCAATCTGGAGAGAATTCCACCACGATGCGCCTCGTCCACGCACTCCTGTCATTGTGTATCTGTCAACATCTCCACACGTATCCTGGAGAACAGCTCTTAATTAAAAGGGATGTACCAAAGGATAATGAACCGAGCATCACTTACTTTCTATCTGCGAGTGGAGATCGTTGACTATCACTTGTAGCTGCCCGATAGTCATGTCTCGTAGGTCAGTGGGTTTCAAACTTCTCTTCATCAGGCATTCACTTATATGAGGCATATGTGGCAGCTGAAAAGAAAATGTTGGGGTGGTTTTTTTCTGTTTTCTTCAAACTATTTGTATCGGTGAGCAGCGGCAGCTTACACTGTTTGCATCTCCCTCTCACAAGCCCACATCTCGATGACTCCGCTGGTACTACCAAATTGAGCTGAAGATCTACAAGATGTTCCATGCTAGGCTTTGAATCTACCAGCACCAGCAATAGATTGATATAAAGCAATGGTCTAATGGTTGGACTCAATGATCTTAAAGGTCTTTTCCAACCTAAACGGCTCTGTGATTCTATCAAGGGAGGTGAGGGCTATGGTGAGCAGTGCTACACCACAGCAGGAGTGCTCCAGGATGGGATGAGCAGACTAGGACTTAGAAGCTCAGCAGTATCAAGGCAGTAACAACCTTCACGCTTCATTATCTTATCCCCTGCATCCACACCACTCCTCTAATGCCCTGATAAGATGATCCGTGTTGACCCTGCAACTCCTGACTGACAGTCCCTATCTCCACTGCTCTGTTGGGTATCAGGAAGAAGTTCTTTACATTGAGGGTGGTAGAACAGTGGAATAGGCTACCCAGGGAGGTGCTTGACCCTGGTGAGGTTGGACAAGGCTCTGAGCAGCCTGGTCTAGTTGAGGGTATCCCTGCTTACTGTAGGGGGGCTGGACTAGATGACCTTTGGAGGTCATCTATGCTTCTGTGCTCCTCTGCACATCTACAGGCACCACCAGCAAGCGCTGTTGGCCACTGTACCCATCCCAACAAGCAAAAGCAAACAGCAGAAGGGCCGGTGTCACCCCCTCCCCAACATCCCACGGCCCCCACTTACAAGATCCGCTACCGGCGACTTCTTCCTGTTCTGCTTTTCCACCTCAACCTGCATTTTGGCCATGGGCTTTGCCATAGCCAAGGCCATTTTGGCTTCAGCTTGGAGTTTCTTTTGCCTGGTGAGGAAGTCCATGTCGTCGAGGGACTCCGACTCTTCCTCCGTCGTGTCTCTGTCGGAGTAGGATGAGCTCTGCTTGCTCTAGGGAAGAAGACATGCAGTGGTCACAGCCCCATCACCCCAGCCACGCCACAGCAAAGAATTCTGCTGTTGGCTTAACGTGATTTACCAGTGGTATTGTTTCTGTGGGAATGGGGAAGTGCACAGATTTATGTTTCTTAAATTTTAATCCACAAGATTATCTTTTAAAATCAGGGCAATTCTCAGATAGGACCCCTTGGCTATTAATACTTGAGGACTTTGAGTGGAAAGAGGAGCCAACCAGACCAACAGCCGTTGAAGGGACAGACTGGTTAAGCTGGAGGAAAACATCTGGGGCTGCAGTGTGACATTCACAAAGGAAAAGACCCACAGCAATGCTGGGAGGGCTGGAACCCCTCTGCTGGGAGCCAGGCTGGGAGAGCTGGGGGGGTTCAGCCTGCAGAGGAGAAGGTTCTGGGGAGACCTTCTGGGAGCCTTTCAGGACTTCAAGGGGCTGTCAGAAAATGGGGACAGAGTTTTGAGCAGGGCCTCTTGGGACAGGACAAGGGGTGATTCAGACTGGAGAGGAGAAATTGTTGCTGCTGAGGTGGGGAGAGGCTGTGCCAGGCTGCCCAGAGAGGTGGTGGCTGCCCCATCCCTGGCACCATTGCAGGGGAGGTTGCCCGGGGCTCTGAGCACCCTGCTCTAGCTGCAGATGGCCCTGCTCCCTGCAGGGGGGTTGGACTGGGTGACCTTGAAAGGTCCCTCCCCACCCAAACCATTCTCTGAAAAGAGGAAAGGTGGTGGCAGGAGCTGATACCACTTTGTATCCCTTACTGCCTGATCATTACCAGAGCCGAAACAAAAGGGAGTAAGGAAGCAAGGAAGCAGCAACACCTCCACATGAAGTCATCTGCTCTACAGCAGCTCTGTGTTAGCCAGGGGCCATTTGCTGTCTGCCCCTCAGCATCTCACATTTCATTGACTGATGGCTGGAGATGCTGCTCTGGGGTTTAGTGTTGCTATTTGAACAGGATCACCTCTTTATCAGCTTCTGCTAGAGATGCCCTATGGCTTCTTCACCCCAAAGCCTCCACGGGATGGGTTCCCAGACCTACCATGGGCGACAACGGCGTGTCCAAGCTGGTTTCTGTCTTGCTGTCATCGGCGTCGCTGTCCTTGTCACTGCCGCTGTCGTTCACAAAGCAGATCTGCAGGTTCATCCCACTTTGTAATCTGGGGGAGGAAAGGGAGAGGTGACACCACAGCCCCCTCCTGCTGGCACTGCCACAGGCAAGATGCCACGGGTGATGGCAGCAGCGAGCCATTTGTGTTTTGAAAGGGTGCTGTTGTCCTGATGTCGTGCTGGCCTCAGGAAAATAGGACCATTAGCACTTTTTTTTCAGAGAAGATGGTCACCAACCACCCAAAACCAAGCCAGGACCACCAGGCTGTGGTGGCAGGGCATGGCCAAGCTCCAAGCACTGCCTCTTCCAAGTGGCAGCTCAGTGTGGGACTGGCAAGTCAGCAGCATCTTCATCACCACGCTTCCAGCACCATCTATCGATGAACTTCGGAATTACCAAGACTCCGCAGAGCTTTCGTGACCACAGATGTGTACATTGGTACATCAAAGAAAATATTATCTATACAGTGTATATAAAATACATAAGACAGGTTAAGTCTCACGAACAACAGCTGAGGGACCTGGGCTTGTTCAGCCTGGAGAGAAGGAGGCTGAGGGGAGACCTTCTGGCTCTGACAGCTCCTGACAGGAGCCTGGAGCCAGGGGGGTCGGGCTCTGCTCCCAAGGAACAAGGGACAGGACAAGAGGAACCGGCCTCAAGTTGCCCCAGGGGAGGTTTAGGTTGGAGCTGAGGAACAATTTCTTCCCCTTGAGGGTTGTCCAGGGCTGTCCCAGGCTGCCCAGGGCAGGGGGGGAGTCCCCGTGATCCCTGGAGGGGTTTCCAAGCCGTGGAGCTGTGGTGCTGAGGGACAGGGGGCAGTGGTGCCCTGGCAGTGCTGGGGGAGCGGTTGGACTCCAGGATCTGGAAGATCTCTTCCAGCCAAAACGTTTCTGTGATTCTATGAATACCCAGCTGGAGTTATCAGCAGGAAAACAGTTGATTGGGTTTTTTTTTCTCAAGGAGTTCTTGCAGAACAACGAGGATTTTAATGCCTGAATGCCCAGGCTGGTGCCAGATGTGTACATCCAAAGCAGAGCAGGGATCGAGGATGGTCCACCCCACGGTCCAATCCTGGGTCAGACAGTGTGATGATGGTTGGTGAAAAAAAACAGGATTTTTTTTGCAAGTGCATCTTCCTCCAGGGGCTGAGGTGGTGGCAGAAAGAGCTCTGATGCTGGCAGGTAGCCCTGGTGACAGCAGGGCAGTGGGGAGCAATTCATCTCATGCACAGACAGCCCCAGGGAATGGAGAAGATGAGCTTTAAGGAGGCTCCTCCACATTCTCCACATAGGCTCTGCTCCCTGGCCACGGCTCCATCCCAGGGCAGGCACATCCCAGAGCAGGGACACCTCATCTTTCAAATTCCTACACCAAATTATACCCCTGAAAGGCTTGTCTATCTTCTGCCAAGGAGATACCCGTGGCACTGGGAAAGCATCAAATGCCTCCTACACTGGGAGTGAAGATCTACCTGTTGCCATGGTGTGGGAAAAGAAGAGTCTCAGAGAGGTGTAAAGCCAGGAGGAAGAGTTACTACACCAGAGAGGTAAACTAGTGGAATTCAACTGAACTGCAAGTCATTTGAAAGGGAAAACAGTTTTGCCAGTTACTGCCCAACCGGGGGCAGAACGTTGGCTGCTCTCTACAGCTACCTGAGGGGAGGTCTTAGTGAGGTGGGTATTGGTCTCTTCTGCCAGGTAACTAGTGATAGGAAAAGAGGAAACGGGCTGCAGTTGCACCAGGGGAGGTTTAGGTTGGGTATTAGGAAAAATTTATTTCCTGAGAGAGTGGTGAGGGCTTGGAAGAGGCTGCCCAGGGAGGGCTGGAGTCACCATCCCTGGAGGTCCAACCAAACCTCTCTTGGTGCAACCTGAGGCTGGTTCCTCTTGTCCTGTCGCTTGTTCCCTGGGAGCAGAGCCCAACCCCCCCTGGCTCCAGCCTCCTGTCAGGAGCTGTCAGAGCCAGAAGGTCTCCCCTCAGCCTCCTTCTCTCCAGGCTTTATGATGCCTTCACCACCATTCTTGCTCTGCTCAAGTCCAAAGGCAACGCTGAGCTTAGGGCAGAGATCCTAAATGAAAACCTGAAGGTAACATAATTCAGGAAACTTCAGCTCATTTGCTTTATCCCCTCAGCATCCAGACAGCTCTTCTATGGAGTTTTACACCAATATTGGAGAGTATTATTTACAACATACAACTCGAATTTGGAGCACGAGATATTGGAGCACGTTCTTGTTCAACAGCAAGGAGAAATTACAATGGGGTTGCAAGCAAAAGCTGAGGAATCCTCTGAAGGGCCGGATTCAGAACATCCCACTGGAGGCATCTCCCACTTTTCATCCTCCAAATTGGTTTTGGGCCCCCGAGTTCACCTGGCTTACCGGGAGGAGAGGCTCGGCTTGCCGCTCTTGCTGCAGCTCGTGTAAAGTCCTGGGCCATCGTCGAAGAAACTGCCCAGAGCCAACTTCTGCCTGATGGACTCCCGCTCATTCTTCTGGGCCTGAAAGGGAAGGGTGACAAGAAAGCATGAAGCTGCTGGTCACGCCAGGGCACAGGATGGAGGGTTGTCCCACCAGCCCCAGTGCCACGCTCGTGATGCCCAGTATCCCCTAAGCTACCTCCTGTGCTTGGGTGGGCTACATAGCCCATACCAACCTGGAAGTCCATCTACACCTCTCCTGCTCTCCACAGAGAGAGATCTGTATATTGACAGATACATATCTTTATTTATCTCAATATATCTATACAGTGATAGATGAAATCTGTATTTCATAGAATCATAGAACAGCTTAGGCTGGAAGGGACCTCAGAGATCATCCCATCCAACCTCCCCACCATGGGCAGGGATGCATCTTAACCAGACCAGGTTGCTCAAGGCCTCATCCAACCTGGGCTTGAACACCTCCAGGGAAGGGCACCCACAGCCCCTCTGGGGAATCTGTTCCAGAGTCTCACCACCCTCCTAATGAAGAACTTTTTCCTAAGATCCAATCTAAACCTATTTTCCCTCAGTTTAAAACCCTTTCCCCTCGCCACTTGTGGACATTCTTGTGAAGAGTCCTTCTCCAGCCTTCCTGCAGGATCCCTTCAGATACTGGAAGGCAGTTAGAAGGTCCCCCCAGAGTCTTCTCTTCTCCAGGCTGAACAATCCCAGCTCCCTCAGCCTATCCTCATAGCAGAGCTGCTCCAGCCCCTGGGTCATCTTTGTGGTCTCCTCTGGACTTGTTCCAACAATATTTATCTCAATATATCTTTACATTGATCGATATGTATCTATAGTTATCTCAACGTATCTCTATATTGATCAATATGTATCTATATTTATCTCAACGTATCTCTATATTGATAAATATGTATCTATATTTATCTCATTAATCTTTATATTGACAGATATGTATCTATATTTATCTCAATGTATCTCTATATTGATCAATATGTATCTATATTTATTTCATTAATCTTTATATTGACAGATATGTATCTATAGTTATCTCAGTGTATCTATTGATAGACACGTATCTATAGTTATCTCAATACATTTTTATATTGATAGACATGTATCTCTATTTAACTCAGTATATTTCTATATTGATAGACATGTATCTGTATTTACCCCAATATATCTTTATATTGATAGATATCTATATAAACACATACATCTAATGTATGCACCTGACACATACCTACTCTACAGCCTGCTATCTGTGCCTATACCCACACCCAGCCACTGAGGCCACACTTGCACCATCAGCATCTTCCACTTCCCTGAAAGCACCTTTTTGGGTTCAGCTCCTGGTTTCTCAAGTTCTACCCAGCTATGTTTTCCTACTGTGGGTTTTTCTTCCCAAGTTCTACCCATCCACCCAGCTGTGTTTCCCGACTTTGGGTTTTTTTCCAGGTTTCAATAATTCTCAATCACACGGAGGCAGTTTAAGATCGAGAAGAAGAAAAACAAAAGCACCAGGCCTGCCAATGAAGGCAGCACAGTGTTGGGGGGGGGAGAAGGAAAAATGAGTGAGAAATATTTTTTTTTAATGGACTGAGAGCAGAGAGAGGGCTGCTGGTGCTGGTTCCTCGTGCTGCCCATCTCCTGGGTGTCTCGCTGGTGAGCATCAGCTGCATCAGTATCTCATGAAGCCAGGGATGCTGAAGTTTTCCCATCTCAGGTGATCCTCTCCCGCATCTTCCCACCTCCTGCTGATTCCCCTTGTCTTCCGACAGAAATCAGGAGCCCAAACACATCTCCACCTCCTCCTGCCCAGCTGGGCCAGCACATCCCAGCCTCCCCACTGGCTGGGACCGCTCCATCCCTCAGCACCGTCAGTCACCCACCCCGTGCGCGCCCAGAATCGCTCTTCTTCGCATCAGAATGCAGATCAATACAGGCAAACATCCAGCTACTCCCCCTTTCAGGTGGGGCTGCCTCTCCAGATCTGATTTTGCTCCACTGCCCCGTTGGACACCCGCACGTTTCATCGCCTGTTTTTGATCGGATCCTGTTTTTTGAACGGATCCTGTTCGGTCGCTGCGCTGGGTGATTACTCGAGGGTACCAAACGCCGGCGTTCCCACGACCCACCAAGCTCACAATACCCCCTCCTTAGAAACCAGCCAGGCTAACGACTGTAAAGGAATCAAGAGGCCTATTTGTTATTATAAAACAGGGAAGGGTTATGAAGAAATGGAATATACCTTTGGGAACCAGACTTCAAGCTTTAGATAAATGACCCGACAGCTGCAGTAGGCGTCCCCAGCTGGGTACTGGAAACTCGAAATTCAGAAGGAAAACTGCGAGCGGCTTTTTGACCATCGAGTATACTTGCTTGGTGGATAAAGAATCATGGATAGAATACTCAGAACCCCCTAAAGCCACGTTATTTAAACACGTATGTTGACGCTAAATAATAAATAAAATCAAGGTGGTTCTGAAGGAAGGGTCTGGTGCCGAGCTGGGGCCTGGCTCACAACATTATTTTGAGCAAAAAATAATTTAAAAAAAAATCTGCTTTTTTAGTTTGAAGGCAAAACAGTTTGGGGTGGGTGTTTTCCTTCTTACAGCTGACCTTCCAATTTGAAAGGTCAGTTGCTACCTCTCTTTGAGTACTAAAACCACAATGACTGATTATGGCCGTGACTGCCTCCGTGTAAAACTCCTTGCACAACCGTTCCGGGACGGGCAGCTTGCCAGGAGAGGTTCAGCCCTTCCCCGCAGCATTCTCGACCCCAGCTCCATCACCCACCCTAATTATTGCTGTTGATCAAGTGATGGTGGTTTTTTCACCTCCCCGCTGCCTGCAGATCATCCGCAACCATTTGTGCTCTTCACCGCCCGTCCCCGATGCGCTGCAGCACCTTGACCCCCCCACCAAAAAAACCACCACAAAACTTACTCTTTGAGAGCCTGAATTTATCCAATGAACGTCTTCTCCCTACACAAGCCCATCGCTGGGGGCACGCAGAGATGCTGCTGATGCTGGAGGCCACCCCTGACTAACCTGATGCGGGATGGAGAGGACACTCCAGGCAGCAGGTGCAAGATTTCCACGGTTTTCTGGGAATCCCATCAAAATCCATAGTAAGTTCTTTAGGTTCTTTTTTCTCTCTACATCAAGTAGGAGCTGAACTACTACGTGGCCTTTTTACCAGGTACCGCTCCGCGCTATTCCGCCTGCAGGCACCTGCACTAGCAGCCTTTCCTCACTACAGACATCACCCAAAATTGCACTGGGAAGATTTATTTGGCCGTGAGGGGTGATTTGCCAGGCTCCTCATCACGCCCTGAGACCTCCCACCGCGAGCAGAGCAGCCAGCTCCTAACAATCCCAACCCATGGGTACCGACCCCGGCCCGAACACCAGGCGTGCTTTGCCAAGATGCTGCCTGTTTGGAGAGGGAAGAGTCTAATTACACACTCAATTACAGGTCAATGGGTTCCAGCAAGATCCTGGCCCAGCAAGACCCTGCCCCAACTGGGCAGTGGTGATGCGAGGGGTTAAAACACGGTGAGGTGGGCAGGGGCTGGATGCTGGGACCACCCATCAGCACCAAACAGGGTGCAGAACATCCTGACGTGGGCCAGGCCACCCAGGCTATTTTTGCCACGGTCTGTCATTACCAGCCACGGACAATGACTATATTTAAAGTTCCAGGGCCGTAAGGCAGTGCCTTATTTCATCTCCGAAGTGCACGAGAGCTATTCCTGGGTTTCCAAACAGAAATTGTTCACCACAGAGCATTATTTTTATTCACCTCCTTCCTCACGGGGGATTTGCTGGTAAATGCCAACCCAGCTCTGACCTGCGTATCAAAAGCCGCGGGGCAAGCTGCCTTAAAACCCTGGGTGGGGGGGGTCTTGAGGTAGGAGAATGCGTTTGGAAACCTCTCTTTACGTTTTCTTTATGATAAAGCAACATGGAAACCCAGCAGGAGGAAGGTTCGCTGCCCCCGTTGGCACGCTCGGTACCATCGAGCGCTTCCCTGCGCCGGCACCCGAAACCCAGCATCCCGGGAGGGTGGTGGGCGGCGTTTCATCCGGACCCCGTCCTGCCAAAAGGGCGACTGTGGGCAGACAAAAATCTCCTTTTTGTCCCTTACCTTTTTATAACTGCCCTCCCCGGGCGGCGCGGCTGCTTTCCTGATGACGTCACCCATGGCATCACCCTCCCGACTCATCTCCTTCGCTCCCCGGTCCTCACGTGGCCGGCAAAACGCTCCTGCCCGGACATCTCAGTCCTTCCTCTGCTCTTCAAGCGGCACCATGGGATCAAACGCGCGCTCCCGGGAGCCAAGACCTGCAGCAAGGCACCGTGCCCCCGGCTGGGACGCTTCCCTGGTCCCTCTCCCTTCTCGGAGCACCTTGTTTTTCCCAAATAAAGTCAACGGCAGCGCCGGAGCCTTGGCCAGCTGATGAGAGGAAGGCGAGGGCTGCGCGGACCAGGGAAGCTGCGTCCTCCTCCTGCCTCCAGCCACTGCCAGCGCCGGATAAAAATAGCCCCGAGCCCTCGCCGGCTACACAAGGGCAGGAAAAAACCCGGTGTCTGATGTCAAAATCCGAGCCTGGCCGTGTAGTCACGGTTAGAGGCAGGAGAAAGGGGCTTTCTCAGGGGCTTTTCACCAGGAAAGTTATCCCAGTGAAATTCCAGGGGCTGGAGGAGCTGCCCACAGCTGGGGCGGTGAAGCCGGGCAGAGCAGGAGTGGTTGGTCCTCAGCCCTGGCACAGCCACTCAAGGATGGGCAGTCACGGCGACGTCGAACACAAGCTGAAGCTTTGTTTCTACTCTTTACACAAAAAACATTGGATAGGACCCTGGGGAGCTAATTCTTGGCTAAACCAGCTTTTTCAGGTGCAAAAAAAGAAAGTTTCTAGCAATTAAACAAAAACTGCTCAAAAAGATGTCCAGCCTTCACCTGCCACCCATCTCGTGGGTTTGGGGACCCCCTCACCGCCTGGTCCACACTCAGGGGTGGCCGAGCACCCCAGTCCCAGCTCTTGAGGTGCTCTACAGCCCCCAAACCTGCAGTGCTTACAGCTGCTGCCTCCAGCAGCTTCCCAGACACAGCTGCTGCTCCCCAGCCCTGCACGGATCCTGCTCAGCCTGTGCCGGGACCCCGTCACGGTGGGCAAGGTTTGCGCCGGCTGGGCAGCAAGAGCTGGAGCTCACACGCTCAGGAGCAGGCATTTCTATAGGGAATCCTTAAGGAAGGTGGAATTTCTGCCACAGTTTCTCAGCGATCCTCAAAAGGTGGCCCTCCAGCAGTAAAAATGCTGATTTCTGGTGCGACGCAACTGTGCCGCACGCCAGATGATTTTCGTAGCCCGAAGAAGTTTATGTGTTTAAAGGATATATCCAAATCATGCCGAGATGGTTGCACCCAAACTGCAGATTCTAGCCAGGGTACCAGCTCGAAAGACATTCCGGTTACACATCAGGGCATCACTCTGCTCGGAAAAGCCAGCGATACCAAACGGGATCGTTTCACCCCGACCTTGTCCCCGGATGCTGCTTTGTAACTGCAGCTCCCAAAGGAACCAAAGTTGTTCTCTGGATATTTCATTATTTTTATTCCCCCTGCGCTGCTGACTCATTGTGTCCTTTCCTGCCGTTGACTAAATGAACTTCCTCTCCCGGCCGTGGGGCTGGATCCTGACACAATGAATCCGGAATAAAAAAAAGAAACCAGAATAATCCCATAGGCCAAGAGGAAGGATGTGGTGGCCAGGAGCGCTGGGCTGGAGGGGCTGAGCCTGAGGTTTGCCACGCATTTCCCCCTCCTACTCGGGACAAGTCCTGCATCCCCTTGCCCTCGTGCATCCTCTGAGGGGGATGTCCTCGTGCCTTGTGCCCAGCTGGCTGGGACAGTGAGCCCCAGCCCGGTCCCGCTGAGCCTGTGGTACCCACTGTGTAGGAGGGGTGGGTACCTCTGCACACCGACATCAAAGTCACCCCAAAGGGCAGGAAGTGACACGGTTTACTGAAAATCTACTTTTCACCTACATTTAAAAGAGTGTTTTCTCTCCCCTGCCAGGTTTTGGGTCAGTTTGCCTCTGTCCTGCCCTGCCAGCTGGGATGCTCCAGGACCAGCCTTCCTGAGAGGCATCCCCACCGAGCTGCTCTCGCTCTCCAGTGCAAACCCCACTTCCAGCAGCCACTGCATTCAAGGCAACAGGAGAAAAATAAACCTGGTTAGGAAGCACGGCTGGGAGCCCCGGCACCCCTGTAACCACTGCTTGAGGTGTACGTGGGTGACCTCCTCAGCGGCCAGGACTGGACCTAACCCTGCGCTGCCGGGAGGGACATCACCCCACTAGCAGAGAACAGGCCAGTTTAGACTCTGGATGCACAAAACACGAGACAAATGAGATTTGTGGTTGTCTCAGTACCAAGGACTAAACCTTTTGATGTTCAGCCCCTTCCTCATCTACGGCAAAAGGCCACGGCGGGCAGACATTTGTGACTGTCCCTCTGGTACCAACCTCCACTTGAAACAACCCCCGCTCCCCATCTATTTTATGTAGAGGGTTTAAAATAACAAAAAAAACCCCAGTAAAAAGCAACGATGGGTGCTGTCAGGTACACTCCACGTTGGCCTCAACATCCAAGGACTCCTCGTGCGTCAGTTCACATCAGAAGGAAACTCCACGGCCACGGCCCCGCAGCTCCTCCAGCAGCCCACAGCGATGCCAGCGGGGGGGAAGAGTTGGCCACGGCCACCTCAACCTGCTTTGCTTTTTACAGCACGGAAGGAAAAGTTCAGAAGGGGCTTATCTGGAGCAGGTCAGCTGGGGTGTCCCTACAGCAGGAGCACACGGCCACCGACCCAGAGCCGCGGGGGGACACGCGGGTCGGGGACGGCAGCGCTCGAGTTGTCCTCGAGCAAGGTGAGGAAAGAGGGCACACCACGTTGTACGTGCTTTGGACACGCGCCGATCGCTTACGGCCGAGCAAGCAGCCGAGTTTAACCCTGCTGTGCACAGGTAACGCTTGCTGGAGTCAGTGAAAAACCCCTCGATGCTGGTGGGACATGGTCCACTGCGGGAGGAAACCATCACCACCAGCCTTCCTCTCGGACAGCAGCTCCCACACACTGCTGCTTACTGAGTTAGGAGAGAAAACCCCTACCTTTCCAGCAGAGTTCAAGGGGAGCACGCAGAGCACCCTGCCAAACTGGTCTTTGTGACCATGGGGTGCTCAGGCTGGGATATCGAGGTGGCTTCCAGATTTGTAGAAACCGTAGAGTTGCTTTGGTTGGAAGAAACCTTTGAGATCGTTGAGTCCAACTCAGCACTGCCAGGGCACCACTGCCCCCTGTCCCTCAGCACCACAGCTCCACAGCTTGGAAACCCCTCCAGGGGTCATGGGGACTCCACCCCTGCCCTGGGCAGCCTGGCACAGCCCTGGACAACCCTCCAGGGGAAGAAATTGTTCCTCAGCTCCAACCTAAACCTCCCCTGGGGCAACTTGAGGACAGTTCCTCTCGTTCTGTCCCTTGTTCCTTGGGAGCAGAGCCCGACCCCTCCCGGCTCCAACCTCCTGTCAGGAGCTGTCAAAACCCAGAAGTTTTCACCATCTCAAACTGCCAGAACTATTCCACAAAACATTTACTTCACAAAACATTTATTTTACTGAATAAATCTCCTCCGAAGAGTCCCAGCCCCGCAGCCTTCCAGTGCAGATCAGCCAGTACAGAGCACTTACAACAAACCCCTGCAAATTTAGGGCTGAGCTGGGCCATGTCCTCTCTCTGATGATGTTTCCCTGAGGTTTAGCAGCAGCCCCAGGCGAGAGGCCAGGCGAGCTGCTCCCCAGCTCCGCCAGCGCTCCATGGTGGGATTCATGGCATCTGAGGTTTTCTCTCTCGGGGTTATCTTCTGCCATCAGGATTTGTACTCACTTGAAAGGCAAGGATGATGACAGTCTGGTATTTCTACATACCACAAAAGCCTATAAAACCCTAAGGATACCAAAGAAAGCTAATAATATATATATAGGGTGTTTTTTTTAATGAACATTTCGTATTTTAAGCTTGTGACTTCTGTGGCCTGACCTTTATGGTTTGGCACTCGGCGAGATGCTGGGAGCAGTCGGTACCGGCCAGCCCTGCCTGAACCACAGAAACACCAGAACCTCCTCTCTCCAGGGGTCTTTCTAACAGACCCCACCTCGAGAGACACACACAAACCTGGCATCACGACCAGAGGAGAGACCTGGCATCACCAGAGCAGAAGAGAGACCTGGACCGGGACACACGGGGCCAAGCAGGATGCGCCCCACGCCTCGACCCACCTAAGGGATTATGCCTATGGGAGTAAAATCTCGCTTTTTTCACTGCAGATCTCTTTGCTTTTGGATTTCCTCAGCCCGGTAACACCTCCAGAGCGACCCTCCTGCCAGCAGATAGCTCAGACCGTGGCTGTTGCCAGCACACGGAGCCAAACCCAGTTCCCATGGGCAACTGCCTGTTTGGAGACTGGGGCAGGGGGGTGGCTCTCCGCTTACTAAAGGCACGTTAGAACTCAACCCAAGGAGATGGTGTGAAGCCAGGCACACCACCCACTCGTGTGGCATTGGCAAAGACACGCGGATGATGCCAAAGAGTCCTGTTTTGCTCCACGCCAAGGCGGACTCGCCGGGCAGGGCGGAAAAATTCCCATTTACAAAGCGAACCCGAAACGCTGGCTAAGGCTGCGAGCCAGGAAAGCGCTGCTCGTGCACGCGTTAGAATAAACCCTTTATTCCCATTTTAAGGCCTGGATTTGCACGCCGGCCTTTTATTCCACAAGAGCTCAGGACCTCACAAAGCCACCACCCGAAGCGGGCGTCCCTTTCTCGTCAAGCTGCAGGAGAAATACGGAGCCCTCAGCAAAACGTTTGGCACTGGAAAATAAACCGGTGTCAAATAGGAAAAGAGAAATAACTACGAGGAGAAAAAAAAAAACCACATGGCACGAAGAGAGGCAGGAGCCCTCCTGGCTCCAGGATGCGGCCACAGGAAAGATGTCAGATGCTGGGACCTCTTGATGGTGGAGGACCTGGCCTGAATTCAAAGCCGTGAACCTGACTTAGCCACATCCAAAATGCCAGGAGGACCCACGGGCACCTGCACTTCAGAGAGCAGCAGCATCAGCTCATTTATGGCGTGAAATGGGACTTTGGAGGCAAGGCACAGCACAGGACAGAAACAGCCTCCTCTTCCTCGGCACCTGCCTGCTCTGTGCCCTGTCCCCAGCACCCTCCCCATCACGGAGCTTACGGCCCAGCTGGGACGTGGTCACGGTCGAGTTTTTCTGTTGAATTTCTCCAAAAACAAGCATGTTTTCAAGTTTTCCCTACGCACTAGCTTGCTCCTCTGTTTGGTTTACTTCTGGTTTATTTAGCAGCTTCAAAAAAAAACAGAGGAGTGAGGAGAGCAGAGTTACACCCTGTCACCTTCCTCCTCCCAGTGCACTCCGGGCGGCCACCAAAATCCTACCATTGCTGGCTCCAGGAATGATCCAAACCCCAGGACTGCTGTCCACAAAAGAATTAAAACTTGGCCTTTAGATTAAAGCACTCGGGAGGGGGCTGGGGCCGCTCCTCATCTTTGCAGCATCGTAAGAAGGTTTTGGGGCAGATTTCATCTGAAAAAACCCTTTCTCCGGACTTCATTTTTGCTACGATTTGCGCGTTCCGCGGCCGTTTGCTCCCCGATATCTCCCGGTTGGGAGGAGAGGAACCGATTCATAAACAAGCGAGCAGATGAAAGCAGATAAAAGGCAGCAGCAGCCCAGCACATTAACATGCAGGGATGCCGGCCAGGCCTGCGCCGATGCAGCTCGGCATCGCTCCTCGCCAGCCTTCGCCCACCGCCAGCCAGCAGCTTCCACCCGGGACACAATGCGCAACCTTTAACCCTTGCGTTCCTACGAGTACGCTGGGAAAACATCCGCTGCGCCCCAAACAATGGCTCCATTTAGCCAGGCAGCAGAGAGCAACAGGCTCGAAGCTGCAGAAAAATCAGATGCCTTAAAACAGAGGGATGGAAAACAAAATAAAAAGCCCCGCAACAAATCTCAGTTCTTTTTCTTTTCTTTTAATTTTTTTTTTTTTTTGTCAGCACAGGAGCTAAACCACGGCGATTCATTTCCAGAAGCATTTGCTAGATTGAAAATGTTCAGGGGAAAGAAAAATAAATTTCAACTCCTCTCTCTCTGTACATATATCACAGAATAGATTTGGCTGGAAGAGACCTTCAAGATCATCAAGTCCAACCTTATTCCCAGCCCTATCAAAACCCACTAAACCCTGTCCCTAAGCACAACATCTGCCCAGCTCTTAAACCCCTCCAGGGATGGTGACTCCAGCACCTCCCTGGGCAGCCCATTCCAGTGCCCGACAACCCTTTCTGGAAAGAAATGCTGCCCAATATCCAGCCTGAACCTCCCCTGCTTCAACTTCCCTTCCTGACATATTTTGGCTTAAAAAATGGATTGAAGTTTGAATTAAACGTGGAAACGAGGATAAGCCGCCGGCTTGGGTAAAAGCCCATCTCCCCAGGGTCCAGCTCTGTCTCTGGGAATGCCCGTTGGGGGTTGTGCCGAACACGCTCCGCCGCACGTACGCAAACGCAACGTTTCTCAGCATCGCCGTCGCAGACGGGCGGGCATTTGCGCAACGAATAATCCGCCCGTACCGCCGAGCCCCAGACGTGCCGTTCCCCTGCAGGTGCCCCCACCAGCGCCCACCTCCTCTCCTTAGAGGGGAACGAAGCCAGAGTCACGGCCCACCCCAAAGCCCTCGCTCGCCCCAGCTAAAATAATCCCAACGTTGCTCAGCAAGCAGGGTTCTCAGGGCTGCTGCCAGGCCCCAGGGCCCCCCCCAGGGATGCGGGCGGCCGTGGTGGATGCTCAGAGAGGGTAACGCTCACCCCCGAACCCATCGCCAGCTCTTGCGTGGGTTATTTAGCCGAAGGACACGAAACCGCGACGAGACCGCATCAGAAAACAATTATCCCGCGGGTCAGCTCCCGACGCTTCGATGAATCTGGGAAGCGCGGCGATAAAGCGATATTCCATCGATTCCACTCGACAACTGACACCGCTCTCCTACGGCGACTCCAGAAGTGGGGAAGTGCAGCTCGCTCGCTTACACGGAGAGGTTTCATCCAGGCAGGCAGCGAGCGGGGTGCAGGCAGCAAGTGGGGTGCAGGTGCGGGGTGCAGCAGGGTGCGGGCAGCTGCCTGCCCAACGAGCGCATCCCCGGTACCCGCTGAGCCTGCGAGCATCGCGTGGCGTGCACAAAAGCCCCGCGGGCACGGGTGGCTTCTCCCCGCCACGGCTGCTTTGAACCCACCCGCTGCCTTGCCAGCCCCAGGATGTTTCGGGGGCAGGAACCCACTTTTTAAATCCGAGCAGGTGAAGCCGGGTTGCCAGAACCCCTGAAAACTCAGGGGTGGCTTGGAGCTGGGGAGGCAGATGGGATCGGGGGGGGGCAGATCGGATCGAGGGGAGGGGGCAGATTGGATTGGGGGATGCAAATCGGATTGGAGGGGCAGATAGGATGGGGGGGCAGATAGGATGGGGAGGCAGATAGGATGGGGAGGCAGATAGGATGGGGGGAGGAAGATCAGAGTGGGGGAGGTAGATTGGATCGGGGGAGACGCAGATTGGATCGGGGGAGACGCAGATCGGATCGGGGGAGACGCAGATCGGATCGACGGGGGCAGATTGGATCGGGGGGGGGGGGGGGGGGGGTGTGGGGGGGGGGGGGGGCCGGTGGGGGGGAGGGGGGGGGGGGGGGGGGCGCCAGATCGCATCGGGGGACGCAGATCGGATCGGGGGGATCAGGCCTCGTTCGCCCCTTACCTGGTAGGAACAGTTTTCCTGGTGTACCATCTCCGTGCATCATCCGCCGCTGCCACCCAACCGGCAGCGCCCGCAGCCGCCCGCACCGGCCCCGGCGGGGGAAGAAGAAGAAGAAGAAGAAGGAGGAGGAGGAGGAAGAGGAGGATGGGAAGGGCAGGAGGAGGAGGATGGCAGCCCGGGCCAGCTGCCCGCCGGTAAGATGGATGCTGCCGCTCTGCTCCGCCTGCGCAGCACCGGCCCCGCTGGAGCGCGGGGAGGGGGGGACGGGGACCGGTCCCGCCCCCGCCTGCACTGGCGGCACAAAGAGCTGGGAAGGGGGGGAAAAAAACCCCTCATAAATACTCCCCCCCTAGACACTGAGCTATGGATGGGAAGCTCCCACACACCCCAGTCCGGGCCCCAGCTCCGGCAGCCGCAGTTCCAGCCTCTCCCCGCTCCCCGGGCTCGGTCTGAGGCAGCGGCCCCGGTGCGGTGATGGATGGATGGATGGATGCATGGATGGATGGATGCATGGATGGAGGCTCCCGGGAACCTGAGTCACCTCCCAGGAACCAGCATCGCCTCCTCGAAAGGCTGCAAGACACCCTTAAATAAGACCTTTCTTTTCCCTTCTGCTGCAGAAATACAGCACCTTTTTTTTTTTTTTTTTCCCCCCCTAGAAAAGGCTCTGCCCTACATTTCCAGCTAATTATACCTCCACCCTGCAGCAACGATGAGCTGGAGCCCTCTGCCACAGCACCTGCTTGAGTTGGGCTCCTACCTCAGATGCAACCTGGTTTTGGGTACAGGGGCTGGATGGAGGCAATGCCTGTGCTCACCCCGGCACCCCTCTCCCACCGCAATGGGCCCTTAGGATCATGGAATCATAGAGTCACTTAGCCTGGGAAAGTCTTGAAGATCACCGAGTCCAACTGTTAACCCAGCCCTGCCGAGTCCAGCACTAAACCACGTCCCTCAGCACCACATCCGGGCCCTTCTGCATTTGCAACCTGCTGAGCGCTGGGTTCTCGGCTCAGGTTAGCTCAGTTTGACTTCAGCTCTCATTTTCCAGGGGATAACACACCCCCCTGACAGCCTCATTTGCAAGAGTTTGGGGCTGGGAGCCAGCTGGGAGCCAAGAGACAGCGAATCTCACATTCAAACCCTATTTTTGGCTCGACACGGCCCCTCCGAGGGGCACCAAAACACCCGGAGAGCGACGGCGGTGCCAGGGGCCGGGCTCGCCCCGTGCACTGGGCAGGCGATAGCGCTTTGATTTGTAATTAAAAGAAATTTGCTGCCTCACCCTCCTTCATTAGGCAAATGGGGTTTTATCCTCCTCCGAGTCACAGCCAGCTGTGGCTGAATTCAGAAAGGCACATGACCGTGAAATCCAGAAACACTTGCTCACGGGGGCGTCTCGGATTTGATTCCCCGCACCAGATGTGCCTCTAGAAAAAAAAAAAAAAGCCTTTGTAGGATCATCGCTCTGGCCCAGTTTTCCCAGCTTCTCACCCGTGCAAACGGGACCCTGGAGCAGCCGTGGGCGAAGGGAGAGTCCCTGGAGTCCCCATGCAGCTGGGCAGCAGGGGTGGGGAGAAAACCCCCAGACCCATCTCAGCTCCAACCCTCCCTCCCTGCTGCCTCTGGGAGCAGAGCTTCCATTTAAAACTCAAAATACTGACATTAGCCGTGTAAGTTTTCAAGAGAGGGTGAAGTTGCGCCCGTTTGGTTTTTGCTGGATCTGCACAGGATCCCGTTCACCCGCTCAGCTCTATCTCCAAACATCACCATACAAAATTCCCCACTTCTCAGTACGCTGCGTACATCTCGGGCTGGCTTTGGGAAAAGTACCCGTGGCGAGGCGAAAGCAGCTCCCCGTGTTCCACAGCCCCCAATGCCACTGATGACGTGCATCATAAGGAAAATTCCTGAAATTACCCCCTCCCTTCCCCCGAGCGGGTCCGTCTGTAACGGTGGCGGCTCCGAGCGGCTCGGTGCGCAGCAGATCCCCGGGGGGACTGCACCAACATCACCCCACCCAGGGCTGCTGCGGCACAGGGTGAACCACCCCCACCTACTTCACAGCTTAGCCCCTTTGGAAAAAGGGTCCCAGAGGAAGCTACGTTCAGCTCAGCGTGTCACCCGCTGCAGAAGAAAGCTACCTGCTCGGGGTGTATGAAGAAGAACGTGGCCAGCAGGTCATGGGAGGTTCTCCTCTCCATCTACTCTGTCTCACTGAGGCCCCTTCTGGAGTACTGGGTCCAGTTCTGGGCTCCCCAGTTCAAGAGAGACAAGGAGCTACTGGAGAGGAGTCAGCACGAGATGCAAAGATGCTGAGGGGCTGGAGCATCTCTCTGCCCAGGCAAGGCTGAGAGCCCTGGGGCTGTGCAGCTGGAGAAGAGCAGCCTGAGAGGGGAGCTGAGCAATGCTGAGCAAGAGCTAAAGGGCCCCTGGGGGCAAGAGGATGGGGCCAGACTCTGCTCAGTGGTGCCCAGCCACAGGACAAGGGGCAACGGGCAAAAACCAGAACCCAGGAGGTTCCAGCAGAGCAGAAGAAACTTCATTCATGTGAGGGTGGTGGAGCCTGTGCCAGGCTGCCCAGAGAGGCTGTGGAGTCTCCTTCTCTGGAGAGATTCCCACCCCGGCTGGACCCTGTGCTGCTGGGCCCCTGCTCTGGGTGCCCCTGCTGGATGGAGCAGGGGGTGGCACCAGAGCAGCTCCAGAGGGCCCTGCCAACCCCTGCCACACTGGGATTCTGTGACTCTGTTTGCAGGGAGGCTCTTCCCCCCAGGGCAGGGAGCCTGGCACGAGCCTGCGATGGAAGCGGAAAGGGCCCCGCATCGCCCACAACCTTGGGATTTGCTCCTCTGCTCTGCATCCATTTGCACTTACCCATTCAGAAAGCAGGCAGGCATGCAGGTAATAATTAAAGCAACGAGTGATTAAACTGAGTGAAAGACTTCTGGCAGTCGTCCAGGTGGGTCAACGGGAAACGAAGCTCCTGGATGAAGGCAGTGAAGAAGTCCTGCTGCTGTCCGTGGAAGCACAACCCAGTAGGAAGCCCCAGGGACCTTCAACGGCCCCTCTCAGCTGGGAAGAGAAACCTGGGGGTACCTGCCCTGCCTACTTTTGCCTTTCTTATCAAGGCACCCTCTAAGTGAAGGCATCTTCTACTGCTCACGAGATGATTACGCAAGTTCTCCCGAAGCCTTCCTAGAAACACGCGGTTCAGAAAGCCCTGGAGAACATCTCCAGGGGGTCTGATGCCAAGCTGGGGACGTGTTAAAGAAGCATTTCCTGAAGCAGAGGCTCAGGTATTGAGTCTCATAAACCTAAAGAGTTTAATAGAAGGGTGCAGCAACAGGGGCAGCTCGAGCTGGGTGCCTTGGAGAGGGATCCTCTCGGTTTATTTCGCTGCGCTTTCTGAAACCTCACCTTCTATGCTGCCAGCTCGTCATGTGCCAAGCATGTGTCTCTTCTCTAGTTGCTGAATGTCCTCTTCCATGATTCTGGTGGAGGAGACTTTACCTACTTACACGTTTCCATAATGTTTTTGTTTCATCTGCACCTAGAACTCCTCTTCTGGCTGCCTCCAGGTAGAAGGCTCTTCCTTCATCCCCTTGAATTCCGGTTCCTTTCCTTTGATGGAAAGGGTCACTCTAATTTATATTGTCTAAATGGCGTTAATGAAGTGTGCGTGCTCAACAATCTCATTATGGCACCATAGTTACAATGCAAAACTACTCCTGGCCATTCTTCTTGTGTCTAAGAAAAGAGTTCAGACCAAGTTCACCCATCTCGAGCCCAAGGCTCTGGCAATCAGCTACTCTGCTCCTAATGCTACCCAAGGACATGATTCGAAGAGTTGGGTTTAAGATTTTCAACGGGCTGCCCAGGGCAGGGGGGGAGTCCCCGTGATCCCTGGAGGGGTTTCCAAGCCGTGGAGCTGTGGTGCTGAGGGACAGGGGGCAGTGGTGCCCTGGCAGTGCTGGGGGAACGGTTGGACTCCATGATCTGGAAGGTCTCTTCCAACCAAAATGATTCTATGATTCAAGTCCATGATTCTAGGCTTACTTTAGCTCCCAACAGGACACTAGCATGAAACACATCCCTTCATAACCCCCACTCCAGGTGTCCTCCAGTGGGCCTGGGAAGATGCTGCTCAGGAACAGGGTCAGTCTTGGTCGAGCAGCCCCTAAGCCCAGACCTGTGCTGCAGTTAAGGTGGTGACCTAGCCCGTGACCTAACCCTTGACAGAGAGCCTCCAGGAACAAACCAACCCCGGTGCCCTAGACGCTCGCAGGGCTATAGGGATGAGGACACAAGAAATCCAATTTTCAGACTGGGGTTTGGACTAGGTGACCTTTAAAGGTCCCTTTCCAACCCAAACCACCCTACGACACAATCCCATGGCACAGGCAGCAGCTTTTCTCCCCTGCCCACAGACAGCAGGGGAAAGAAGAGGCAGCTTTGTGAGACACACTCAAACTCTTGAGGTGAAATAAGATTTCATTAATTACCCACCTACAGCAGGCAAAACCACTCTGTATCCCCAGTTCTGGGGAAAACATTAAATTTCTCATTCTGTACCTATCTTTTAGTTGGTTTTGGGGTTTTTTTTTTCTTTTTTTAAGCTTTCAGAAACCCCCCAGCCAGGTCCCCTAGCACATCCCAAACCCCAGCTCTCTCCAGCAGCCGCATTCGCAGCACAAGGTGGGAAATATCGAGGCAGGAATTATTACAACCCCCACTCTTTCCCTCCCCCCAGGGCAGCCCTTTGTGCTCTCCCTGGCTGCCACCCCAGGACCGAGGAAATCATTAACAGGGGAGGGGAGAGGGGGTTAATCCGTGGAGGTTATCGCCGTTCCCGTCATCATTCCTACTCAGGGGTAACACTCCTTAGAAAAACATCAAGCTGGGCAGTAAAGCCAAACCCTCGCGCCGTGGGAGGGGAGGGAAGGAGCCCGGATGCGTTACTCACACGAAAGCCACAGGCAGCCCTTCTCCGTGTGTCTTTGGCATTTCTCACCGTTCCACCCATTGGTTTTTACTCACGCACGTCCCGTCTGAACCCTCACGCAGCCCCTGAGCCTTTTTCCTTCAAAAGGGGAAAAAAAACCCAAAAGCTCCAAAAGAAAAAGAAAAAAAACAAAACAGGGGAAAAGCAAAGGGTAGGAGCAGCGCCCGGTCCAGAAGGCAACGGCGATGGGATCCCTCACTGCTGATGAAAGCACCAGAAATGTTTCCCTGCCCACGGTCGTGCCCCAAGAGGCTTTACTGGGTTGATAATCTCCCCAGGGAAGTGGCCGAGGGGTTTAAGATCTGACAGGGTGCTGAGCCAGGGTCTAGACCATGGTCTTCCAACAAAGGTTGGACCAGGTGATCCTTGAGATCTTTCATGCCAGGATTCCAGGATTCTACGACTTTTTTTGAGCAGTTACTACCACACATCTGCTTGGAAAGGGGAGTGTTTGTTTTGAGCGTTATGGGCTATGTTCATATATCATTCTTCAGACTATTGCTTTTTTTATTGAAGGAGGATGACGCTGAGGAGTGTCCCATCATTTTGGATACGTCCCTCTAAGGACCAAGTGTGACATTTTGGGGGAAAAAAAAAAATAAACCCCACACTCTACAACAAATTCCTATGATTTGGGAACTCCTCTGGGAGCGGGGAATCCAGGAGCACGGGGAAGGGCACTGCTGCATTTGTATTTTGCTGCATCTTTAGCGGCGAGAGGTTCATCCCAAGCTGTCACTTTTCCACACGTCCCACAGACGGCATCCTTGCCGTTACATAACCGAACCACGCTCTGCTCTTCCCTCGTACCACGGAACAGAAGGTTACAGCAATTTGACAATTCCCATACCTCCCGATGCACAGGATGGCAAACGCTTCACAGGGAACTGGAGCGAGTCATTCAAGCCACCCAAGTATTTATAACTCTCTGGTGATAGAAAAGTGACAAAACATATGGTAAACAACCAGACTTTTCCACGAAAGCCTTCAAGAAAGACTCACTGGTGCGGTTGCACGGGATTAGTTTTCACTTATACAATGTATAGGCTGGCTCACACGTGCTCAGTAAAGGATTTACGGGCAATCTGATGATGAGCAGGTACGAGAGCCCACCAAGGATTCATCGCTAACGAACAGGGAGCTGTTTCATCTACCAGCTCCTAAGCAGCGTGAGGAGACAGCAGCAGAAAAGCTACAGCTGCCTTCTTGCACTTTTATTCCTGTTCCTAAGAATAAGCTGTTCTTTGGGAGGCAGGATTCGTGCCAAGGAGAACACGAGCTCTGCAGCAGGGCGAGGTAAACCTGTGAAGTTTCTGTACCAGCGTCGATAAATCAAAATGCTACCATCCACCTCGCGCTGCAGCTCTGTTTCCCTCCCGTTTGGGAAAGGATTTGTAGCAAATTCCATCGGCTACAAACAATTTTGCAGCGTTTTTGGCCAGACGGTGCCGTGCAGAAGCCCCGACGTGCAAACCAGCCCCGGGGATAACTGACCCCCTGGAGCATCCCCAGCTGGCTGAGGGACCAGGATGACCCGGACCAGCTGCACCCAACCTCATCCTCCTGCCTTCACCAGCTGCTGCCAGGCACCGGCAGCCGGGGCATCGGTGCCCGGCACGGCCACGCTGCCAGCTGAAATATAAAGGAGACCCTCTGACCCCCAGTTTTGGCTCAAAAGCCCATTTTCTGCTCCGAGCTGTGCCTGGGTGCCAGCACCCAGCGGTTCCCGAAGCCATCCGTAATCTCCCGTAAAAGATTCCCAAAGCTGCAGCCGTATAAATATTGATACAGCAGAACTGAAAAGCAGGACAGCTATTCCTTTTGATGCACGAGCTCCGAGCGACGTCTTCGTCAGATCTCCCTGATAGCTAATTTGGTAGAAGTTTTTACCAGTGCTAATAACCCAGTTCGGTGCTTCCAGCTTCCCCTGGGCGTGCAGCGCACCCAGGCTCACTGCGTGCTGCCTTTCTCAGCCCTTCCTCCTCATTTATTGTTTTCCTTCCATTTTTCAAAAGGAAATTTGTTATATTTGGAAAAAACAGAGTTGCATTGCCCCCCCCCACCCTGTCCTTGCATTTTAACAGCAGGCAAGGAGAGGAGTTAATGTATTTTCCGATGATGAGAAAGGGGGAAAAAAATGGCATGAGAAAAGGGAGAAGAAAGAAATTTTCCCCAGGAGGATGAAGGACTGGGTGGCCTTCAGCTTCCTCAGACTCGTGACAGCGGGAATTATATGGAAATGTTGATGAGGTGGAAACACGTACAGCAATCCCACAGCCCATGTTCAACACTCAGCAACCATTAAGCTACTGGTCTGGGGCCAAAAGCAATTTCTGGGTGAAATATTAAGCCCTTTTAATCGTGGCAAAGTCTCTGAAAAAGTCCAGTCCGGCCACACAGGCAGGCAGACAGCAATATAACCTGCATTTAATTAAGGGCCATTCATTAGTCTTTAGCCTGGCACGTACAGGCTGCACCAATGTTCATCCACCAGTAAAAATTAGGTCCTGAGTTATCAATTGCAAATGAAGCCCCTGACCCCAGGGGAGTCAGAGGCAACATCCGTGGCTGGGGATGGGACCACCGGGTCACCTCGAGCCCGTCTCTCCCTTTCCACTCCCCTTCCAGCAGGGAGAGACTGGGAGGGCTTATTTACGGGCTGGCTTTATACTGCAACTCATTTTCATTGCAAAAGGGATGGGAAAAGCACCGAGCAGGGACTTGCAGGCTGGAGAAGCAAACAAGCCGTGCTAGGAACTCCCTCTGAATTTCCAAGTTTCTCTCCGGAACAGAGCCAAGTGGCAGGAAGACAACTATACCACTACAAACAGGTAACAGAGGTGTCCTTTATGTGCCTCGGAAAGAAAACCATGACTTTACGGAGACAAGCCTCCCTCTGAGTCATGGTCAGGATAAAAATAGCCAGAAAGGGGTTTTTCACCCGGCTCTGAAGTCTGATGTCCGTAACTCCAAGCTTACGGAGACAGCCTGGCAAAAATCCTCTCTTTTCTTTTTTTTTTTTCAGAGGGTCTACTTCTACCTGTCACACAGCCCTCTGAAAAGATCAAGAAGCCTTCAGAGAGGTTCAGGCCCCAGCACCGTTGAGATTGGGGGGGGTTGAAAGGATGCAATTACTGGGTAGGAGCCAAGCCAGGTCCACACGAGCAAAACACAGCTCTTGCTTTAGGTTTGGTTTACGTTTTCAGCCAGAAAACGGGTGTAGAGGTGATTTCCTGAGCTGACTCCCAACCCCACTGTCGCTTGAGAAAGGAAGAAAAAAAACCATAATAATCCTCTTGTGGTGCAGCAGCCCCCGTGGGTTGGAAAGCTGATTATGCTTAAGGGACGCAGCCCGTGCTGCGATGGATATCGCTCACAACCTCCCCAAACAGTACCACTGGTGACAAGAAACCCCATCCCTGCCCCTTCCTGCCCCTCCACGGGAGACTGCCAGGCTCCAACTCCACAGCAGCTAAAATAGGATGTGAGGTTATACCCCTGGGTAAGGCAGGCACACTGAGCATGAGCCTGGAAAAAGCTAAAAATAACAGGATAAGCAAGGGTGGATCCTGGCTGAGCCTTATTAGTCATGGAGCGAGGGAGCCTGGTGGCACAGCAGCACCATATAAGAACAAGAGAATGACTCTTGTCTCTAAAAATCACATTTTTTCCCCTCTCCTGTTCTGCCTCAGGCACTCTTTTCCTCCGAGCAGACTTGCTGTGGCAGCCTCCAGCTCCGACTAATAATACTGGGTATTGTTTTCTGGCAGGCTTTAAACAGAGGAAAGATTCTGGGCCATTCATTTGAGGGGGTCTGCTGGAATTGGAACACTATTGGCACATGGGCATCTGAGGGGTTTCACAGAACCACAGACTGGTTTGGGTGGGAAGAGACCTCAAAGGTCATCTGGTCCAACCCCCTGCAGGGAGCGGGGCCATCTGCAGCTAGAGCAGGGTGCTCAGAGCCCCGGGCAACCTCCCCTGCAATGGTGCCAGGGATGGGGCAGCCACCACCTCTCTGGGCAGCCTGGCACAGGCTCTCCCCACCCTCAGCACCAACAATTTCTCCTTCTTTCCAGTTTGAATCTCCCTCTTTTAGGTTAAACCATCCCCCCTTGTCCTGTCCCAACAGGCACTGCTCAAAACTCTGTCCCCATCTTTCTGCCAGGCCCCTTGAAGTCCTGCCAGGCCCCCAGAAGGTCTCCCCTTGGGGAGCCTTCTCCTCTGCAGGCTGAACCCCCCCAGCTCTCCCAGCCTGGCTCCCAGCAGAGGGGTTCCAGCCCTCCCAGCACTGCTGGGGCTCCTCTGAACCTGCTCCAACAGGTTCATGACCTTCTTGTGCTAAGAGCTCCCAGAGCTGAACACAGTGCTCCAGATGATGTCTCTCATCATAGTTTGGTTTTTTTTTTTTAACTTACATCATATTTGGGTCAAAATTAAGCCTTTGAGTTGAGCAACGATTGAGTCTCTGATGGCAGAAGGACCTGGCAAAGGCAGCGCTTGCTCCTGGAGGATTAATTTGGGTGAGCACAGAGGGCAAGGTGCAATGTTTAGTGGTGTATCTCGGGATGAAGCCAGAGGACAATGGAGGGATCAATAATCAATCACAGCTTCGCCTGGTGGGAGCTGCTCCAGCAGCCCTTGGCCTCACCAGCCCCATTCCCTCCATCTTCTCCCGGGGTGCTAATTGCAATTACAGCGTCACACCAGTTCTGCCACCCAGCCAGCACCAAGATAAGCAGGGCCTTCCCCTTGCCACGAGGACACGAGTGACACTGCTGGAGGTTGGTGGGTGCTGTCCCAGGGCCACCTCACCCAAAGTCCACTTGGACACCCTGCAACTCTTCCAGCACCTCAACTGGAAAAATCCCTGGGAGCATTCAAAACACCCGTGCCCGGGGGGGCTGCGTTTGCACACAGTGGCTCCTTGTTCCCGAGGCCAAAGCGCAGACAATTGCCATTTATTCTCACGAGAGGGCATGACTTCTGAGCTCCTCTAAGCATGACATTCAGCCAAACCCAGACACCATCTCCCCGAGCCCTTCTTCCAGCAGAGCCAACGCACGCGCAACGCGCTCAGGTGCCACGTGGTATCATATTTGAATTTAAACAGAGGAATGGTAATTAAGCATTGAAATAAGGCTTCAGCATCTCAACACTCATGAACCATAGAATGGTGGGGGTTGGAAGGGACCTCTGGAGATCATGGAGTCCAACCCCCCTGCCCCAGCAGGGTCACCCAGGGCAGCCCACACAGGAACAGAGCCAGGGGGGTTGGAAAGTCTCCAGAGAAGGAGACTCCACAGCCTCTCTGGGCAGCCTGGGCCAGGCTCTGTCCCTCTCACAGGGAAGAAGTTTCTCCTCGTGTTGAGGTGGAACTTGCTGTGTTTCAGCTTGTGACCATCACCTCTTGTCCCATCCCAGGGCACCACTGAAAAGAGCCTGGCCCCTGCTGCTTGACCCCCACCCTGCAGAGATTTGTCAGCATTGCTCAGCTCCCCTCTCAGGCTTCTCTTCTCCAGGCTGAACAGCCCCAGGGCTCTCAGCCTTTCCTCCCCAGAGAGATGTTCCAGTCCCTTCAGCATCCTCGTAGCCTCTGCTGGACTCTCTCCAGTATTTCCCTGTCCCTCTTGAACTGGGGAGCCCAGCACTGGACACACCACTCCAGCTGTGGTCTCACCAGGGCAGAGTAGAGGGGCAGGAGAACCTCCCTGGACCTGCTGCCCACACTCTTCTTAATGCCCCCCAGGAGAACACTAGCCTCCCTGGAAACAAGGGCCCATTGCTGTCCCATGGAGAACTTCCTGTCCACGAGGACAAATGAGAAGTCCAACGTAATGAAGAAAAGAGAGCAGTGCTGCAAATAAACCCCCTGCCTTGCCCGATTCCAGCCCTTGCATCTGGCCAGGGGAATCAGAGTCCTCACCCCACCCTGTGCCCCACCACAGCCTCTGCATTTAATGGTATATCTGAGTTCTGCACTGGATGTCAGGGACGTGAAATCCACCACTCCCCTGCACTGCTGGGGCAGGCTGAGGTGGCTCTAAGCCCTACCTTGTGCAGATGAGCCCAGCAATGTTTCTGCAAAGCTTCAGGAACACCCCAGCAACCAGGTATCAGCACAACCTCTCACCGTGCCAAAGCTGGTTCTGGGCCTCAGACCCCCTCTGCAGAGAAATAAATTTGTACTTGGGGATTTTACCAAGCTACCAGAGGGAAAAGAGTTGGGGAAAAGCTGCTCACGGAAAGAAAATGCTCAGAGGTGTTTGCTTTCTGCTGCACAGCTTCCCTCTGCGTCACCTCTGCTGGGAGCTGCGAGCCCAGAGCAGGAGGATCATGGAGGGCATTTGAACATGAAAAAGGAGCAGGGAGGAGCCCTGGTTTGTAAGCCAAAGGGTCGTGGTCACCCCTTCCCCAGCACCTCTAGCTGAGGAGCATCTCTGCAGAAAGCAGCCTGTATGGCCTCCCTGCACCTTCCCCGGGGCTGGCTGACGTTCTCTCTATCAGCTCTTTACTAAGTGTATGGAGAACACCTTTTGGGCCAAAGAGCTACTGCTGGAGGTCAGAGAAAGCTGCGTGGTCTATCCTTGCTCCTCGTGGTGACTGGCTGCTCCTGACAAGGTGGCTTTGGTGTCCCCATTTGCTCAGAGCCACTGATGCACCGACCGGGCGAGAGCAAAGCAAAGCTCTGTGGAATAAATGCCATTTATTTGGGGTTCTGCTTGTCCTCGCTCAGGGCCACGGTCCTGCATGTCCCACGTGGGCTGCAGAACGTCGTCTGGGGTGGCACAGGCTGTGCTGGACCTGAAGTCCCTGGCACAGCTTCATTTTCAGGGGACAAGGGAGGAGGGGGGGGGGGGGGGGGGGGGAATACCAAATACCTGAGCCTTGGAAGGAAAAAGAGATGGTGAGGAGAATGGTAGCAAAGCAACTACAGCTTTGCATCACAGAATAAATCACCCCAGCTCTCCGGGTGCTGCTCTGGGGAGCAGAGGACCCCCTTGCCTTGCTGCAGCTGGGTTTTACTCCAAGGAGCATTCATCACCACGCTGCAAACAGCAGCAGCGTGTCCAAGGCATGGAGATACTTCTGGTGGCCTTCACCGTGGGAAGTTTATTTTACCAGGAGCTGTTACTTGTGTGCCAGACATGTGCTATGTTACATGCTTACTGGTTTCCCTCCAAACACATTACTTTAACAAGCAAAACAAAAGAAAATGTTTAATAAAGCTACAGTTGCTACATCAAGCAAACTGGGATGAAATGCAATCCCCTGAGGATCAGGGCAAGGACATCTGCAGGGTTGGATCCAGACCTTAAACTACTCCATCCTTGACTCCAGTTTTGTTTGGTCCAGTGCAAGAAACACAACCCCAAAATAAAAGTAATTACCAGGCATGCCTTTAGCAGTGTGTTATATTCCACAGACAAGGCTGGCTGCAAGCCCCAGCCTCGTCGGCACGTGGCTTCCTAAAGGCTCAGCCCTGCCCAGATGCTGAAGCCCTTCAGAAGAGTTTTGGGATGCTGCAGAACTTCTCCAGCATCTATAATTAGCATCAGCAATTTGAAGGATATTAACCATCAGCTGATTCTACGTGCAAATCACTTCAGGAGTACAAAAGTGCACTGATACCAAGGCAGGAGGGATGGCAAACAAAGTGCCAGAGAAGATGGGAATTCAGAGACATCCCAATACAGCCACGTAGAGATAAAAGAGCTTTCCACTTCGTGTCAGACTGGGAGGGCTGGGATAGGGAACAGCCCAGGACCAGCATCACAAAAACCACATCTTGCATCTTTACATCAAGTGAAATGTCTATATATGGCCATATGGGACACAGGGACAGACACTGCACAGTCTGGGACGCCCTCATCCACGTGTCTCAAGGAGCCCTGGACTGATGCTTCTTGGGGAAGGGGTACAGTTCATCCAGCCTTTGTGCAGAGAGGAGGGCTGGATAAGCCCCTGAGCAACTCTTTGGTGCAATTTAAACATTATTATCAAGGTATGGAAATTTTAGCCACTTGGGGCATGTGAGGATGTATTTTCAAAGACTTCCATGAGAAAATGGGGCCAAAGCTGCAGAGAGGTCTGGTTTGCAGGCACGTGCCTCGATTCACCCTTTTTGCCCATCCCAGAGGCAGACAACTGGTCCTGGAGCTGTTTCTCCAAGGTTACAGGATGCTTCCCTACTGCTCCAGAGAGCTCCTAGGTCAGACGAGGGAAGGAACAAGCTGGGAGTCTTCCTCCTAAGAAAAGGGCTCTTTCATCTTTGTGAGGCACAGCTAGAAGCTGGCTTCAGGATTTCCAACCTAAGAAATAATAGATGAGGAAGCAGGAGAGGAAAGAAGCGGCCAGCTAGACTGTGGCAGGATGTACACTAAGCTGTTGGGTATTATGCATTAATGCAAATGCACAGCGCAGAGAATTCAGGAAGGGAAAATGAGTCACAGATTAATTTATCTTTTTTTTTCCCCTCTCCTTTTTTTTTAAACTAGTAAGAAGAGTTTATCATCAAACTCCTGTCAGGCAAAGGAGACAGAGATGAGGATGGCCACACATGACTCGGGTACAGAATTCTGGTATTTCCCCAAGTCCCTCTTTAATAAATCCAATATAGGAATTACCTTAAATAAAAAGTTTAGATTAAATTTTTAATAACTCACTAAAAGCAATTCAACTCCCTACGGACCGTAGATACTAGCAGCTTTTGTATGCATAAAGAATTAAGCACTTTAATATAGTTCTCTTGTTATGGTTTTTTTTTTTTTTAGTGTTGCCATCTACCAGCTCCGAGAGGATTAAATCTCAGCCCAGCGCTTCCTTTTCCTCCCCAACCCCTCCAAATTGCAGCTATTTCCTCCGGCCCAGCTGAACGCTCAGGTTTCATTTTAACAAAGCAGGGATGAGCTGCAAGGAAGCGCCCGAGCGTGGTTTTCTCCTTTGAAAGAGATCTGTAGATCAGCAAGCAGGAAAACCCCAAGTGGGGTTCTAAAGAAGATCTGCTGCTTCTGGGACGCAAATGGCTCCATCGGCGCGACGGAGCACCCCAAAATGAGGGGAGAGCTTGAAAAAGCTGGAAACCCTTGAGAAGAGCCATCAAATAGCACCTCACGTCTAAGGCAACAACAGCAGATAATTGCAAGAGGGAAACTCGTTTCCCTTTGCTTACAGGAGAGGGATTGATCTCAGATCCACCTTGGAGTGAGAGCGGGAAGAAATATTTTCACATCTTTTTTGGTCCTCGCTAAGGAAGCTCCTCGTGCAAAAGCAGAATTCTTTGCAGATTGAACAGCCCAACTAGAGCAGACCCTGCACAGAGACTCCTGGTCCACGGTGACCAGCCTTGGAAAACACCAAACAGATCAACAAAGTGATTATTTTAAGCAGCTACTTGTTTTAGAAAATAAATACCTACGCTGAGACATTGGGAGCAAGTGGGAAATGGGATTTCCTTCCAGGGATGATCGTACCTAAATTTGGTAGCCTTGCATGGGGATTTTACACACCCATGGCCTTTCTCCTCAAAAAGCATCACAAAAGCCCGTCTTGCCCAACAAACATGAGAAGATGTTCCTTGTAAACCTGCTTTGGGCTGCACCACCAGAGCTTGGCCATGCTGTAAACACAGCAGCTTGCACAGCCGAGTGCATAAAATAGTACGAGGCAAAATACCAAAGAGAGCACAAGAAAGTAAGCATTTGATTTCAGGAGGGGAAGTCGTGCAGTGTCCAAACACAAACTGGTTTGGAGTTCAGAAAGTTTATTTGCAGCTTAGCCCAAATATTGATCAATGGCTTATTTCCCATATAAACATTTACAAACTAGACCGCAGGGTGCAGGGGAGCTCACTGGCTTTCCATTTATTCTCTGCTTTCTGAAATGAGAGAGTAAATCTCGAGCATCCTGACCAGTATGGACTGGTTTTGTCTGGAAAATCTCACCTCTAGATGCTGTTATCTCAAGAGCATCACTTGGCTCAGGCTCTCCAAGCCCACCTGCCTCTGCAGGACATGAGGACCCGGCTTTACATCACTGACATTAATTTTATTGATTTTTTTTCACTGTTAGAAGCAGAAGAAATGATGCCCTGAATGCAGACAGAACCCAGTTCCTTCCCTGTTGTTTCTTTAAAAAAAAAATATAACCACAAGCTATATAAAAAGTACCACTCGATTTTCCAAACAGCAGCCAGGAAATGCAAAACCACCTTAAATCCAGAGAGAAAGAAGGAAATAAATCACAACAGCTCTTGCTGCTCACATCCACTGCTAAGCCAGTTCTGCTGTTAATATAAATACACTTTGGAAGGTTTTAGGGCTATTTGAAGTATTATTTTAAATATTTAAATAAGGAATTCCAGCTCTGTGCAAGAACTGTGATCATCAGCTTTGGAGTCGAGGATGGTCCTGCTCTGCAGATGCAGGATCATGACAAGGGCAGCGACTTCTCCACGCCAGACCCAGGACCCGCGACACCAGCGTGGCAGGAGGGGCTGTTCCGTGCCAAGCAAATCCCTGCTTCCAGCCCAGCTCCTCCAGCAACCTCCACCTGGTTAGACTTCAACCCTATGACTTGATACTCGTTATATGGATTTTATTACCTTCTCTAGACTTGAGACGCGTTCCTGAAGGGCTTTCTCAGCAGCAATCGCTGCCGGGATGGAACCAGCCCAGCTTTCCAGCACTCCTTGGTAGATCTGCAAAGTGGTTGGAGTTGCAGTTTCTCTTCTTATGGGGTTCTTTTTTCTGTTTGTTTTTTTTTTTAAATACCCTCTGCTTATAATTTCTCTCTCCACACAGACCATTGTTTTCCAGAGTGCCGGGTGTTGCAGACACCCTGTCCCACTCCCCTCCCTGGCAGGGTACAACCCCAGCAACTGCTGTCCTTCAGCTGTAAAAATAACAGGGTTTTTACACAGCACAGGGCAATTCTGAGAATTAAAACCCACCACCCTGGCATTTATCACACCCAAAGCGCAAGGAACATAAGTACATAATTATTATCCTGCCAAATAAGCGTTCCTGCTGCCCACTGCGATTCCAACCCCAGAGACTCACTTTAGGCTGAAGTGGGAATTTAAAAGCATTAGCAAAGGCACAGCAGGGAGGGGGCTGCAGCTCCAGGCTTGATTTCAAGATTATACCAACAGAATGATGTTTTGAGACGATAAAAGATTTTGACTTGCATAAAGGTCTCTCTTTGGAAAGCCTTAGAGTTTGCTACTCGGGATACCCAATACCAAAAATAGTCATTTAAAGTACACTCATTGGCCTTATATAGCCAGCATCACAGACAGCATCTTCAGCAGCGCACACAAGAGCATTAAAGGGAGGTTTACTGTTGCCTTAGCACCAGCACAACCCGATTCTCTCAGCTCTCCCCAGCAATTTCCAGTGCCCATACCAACCACTCGCTTACCAGTCGACTGGGAGGCACTGCCAGCTCGCTGGGGTCCATCTCACCGGGGAATTCACATCATAGCAAAGGACAACCATTCATCAAACCAGCATCTCTCCGCTGTCACCCCAGGTATTTAGCACTTTCTTTAATGAAAGGCTCTGCAGCAGCAATGGAGATAAAGTTTTTTTTCGCTCAGGATTATTAATCACGGGCATTTTGCCCGGCCCAGTCTCAGAAGCAGCAAACATACATCTTCCCCATCTACGTAATTACCAGCGCTCTTCAAGCAACAAGCACTTTCGAGTACCTATAGATGTTTTCTTCGCTTAATGACACCGCACACTTTGGCAGAGTCATTAATATCTTGCCAGCCTCATCTGACCTTTGAGCTGGGTGGAAAGTGGCCAAAGTACAGGGCTTGCTTTGATTCCTCCGCGGAGCGTGGCAGCGACGCGTGGTCCACGGCGTTCCATCCCCGCGGGTCCTGTGCACCCGGCGATGCTGGCACAAAGCAAACACCGGGCCCTGGTTTGATGGAAATGATGGTACTTTCCACGCTAAAAGGTTTGGTTTCCATGTCAGCTAAGCCTTAAAACCAATGGACTGCCCCAAAGAACCTCTCTCCTCGTGACTTTGACTTTCTTTGGCTGCCCGATGAGGGGTTAAATGGTCAAACTGAGCGGGTAAAAGAGATGCCAGGTGGGGAGAGAAGGTCTGGCCGGGTCTCTGCGCTGTAGGAGCGACAGAAATGCAATTTCCTGCAAGCCAGAAGTTTGATTTTCAAAACCAGTGTGTTAGAAGTTAATGCACTGACAGTTCTCTGGGGAAAATTGCATTCAGGCACTAACCTCTGCCTGGTACTCCCCGCTCCCAACACTTACAGCCAAGGCATCGAACATCATCTCGGGCTGAAGAACCGAAGGCTTTGAGCAAGCTCAGTCAAGCAATTATTGCTTATTGTAAGTGAGAATAAACTCAGTGCCAACCTTCCAGCAAATATGTGCTCCCTAAATGCCAGGGACAACACACCAAGGTAGACCAAAGCTTTGCAATATAGAGTCATAGGATTGTTAGGGTTGGAAGGGACCTCAAAGCTCACCCAGTTCCAACCCCCCTGCCATGGGCAGGGACACCTCCCACTAGAGCAGGTTGCTCACAGCCCCATCCAGCCTGGGCTTAAAAGCTTCCAAGGATGGGGCTTCCACCACCTCTCTGGGCAACCTGTGCCAGTGTCTCATGGGGAAGAAATTCTTCCTGCTGTCTAACATGCAACATGGATGTTCTTCGCTTGACTCCAGCCCACGTTCCTGAAAGACCCATACCCTCCTAGGGCTTTAACAAGCACCCACACGCTCCATCAAAAGCAGACAGACCCCTGGCCAAGGCCGATTATTCAGTTATTTGAAGATTCCACCCCACACTGGGATACACGCTTTGAATTAGTTTCAAATTTTCAGCAGCCATGAGAAGAGACGCCACTAAAGCCACAGGCAGAGAAACAGGTATTTACGTGGCCCGTGACAATTCCCACCCTACCAGCCTTAGGCACCCCCTGCCTCAGTCCCTAAAGCCTTCTGCAGAGGTTTCCAACAGTGTTCAAATGCAGACCTGACACTTTTCCACCCTACGCGTAGCAAATGTGGTTCTGCTACCATCAGCTTTGGCTCTTCTTCATCGCCTCCCAGCGCACCCCGCCAAAGTGGTCCTCAGGTCTCCACAGGCAGCTGGCCACCGATCCAACACAGCTCTGAGCGAAGCAGGAGCACCATGCCCACCTCCACTAGCTCGAGATAGCCTTGAGGACCAAACGAGTCAGAAGGAAACAAATGATCTTCCTAATACACTGCAAATCCCAGCATGGTGAGGGTTGGCAGGGCCTTCTGGAGATCTCCTCATCCAACCCTGCTCCATCCAGCAGGGGCACCCAGAGCAGGGGCCCAGCAGCGCAGGGTCCAGCCGGGGTGGGAATCTCTCCAGAGAAGGAGACTCCACAGCCTCTCTGGGCAGCCTGGCACAGGCTCCACCACCCTCACACCAAAGAACTTTCTCCTCCTGCTCAGCTGGAACCTCCTGGGTTCTGGTTTGTGCCCAGTGCCCCTTGTCCTGTCTCTGGGCACCACTGAGCAGAGTCTGGCCCCATCCTCTTGTCCTTGCCTTTAGCAGCTGATAAACCTTAATTAGATCCCCTCAAGCTTCTCTTCTCCAACTGAACATCCCCAGGGCTCTCAGCCTTTCCTGGGCACAGAGATGCTCCAGCCCCTCAGCATCTTTGCATCTTGTACTGACTTCTCTCCAGTAGCTCCTTGTCTCTCTTGAGCTGGGGAGCCCAGAACTGGCCCCAGTACTCCAGACATGGCCTCACTGGAGCAGAGCAGGGGGGAGAAGAACCTCTCTCGACCCGCCAGCACAAGCCCACAGGCCTCAGTCTACATTACAAGCCTGGGCAGACAGAGCTGCTGTGCCATCTGCTATCCATCCTGCCCAAGGTACCCGAGAGCAGGCATCTGCCTGGCTCGATGGCGTACGCAGGAATAATTCAGTGATGAAAAAGGAAAACGCAGGCTCCAGCACACCATTATCCAGACAGGAGGCTTCTGTAGAAGTCCTGGAGCCTGGCAGGGATGAGCTTTTATCGCCACTGCCTGCAACGAGCCTGCTTCGTGAAGAGCAAAATTCATCCGGCGGTGCCATCCGTCTGCAGACTGGCACAGGCACCCAAGCCTCTCTGCGAGGGCAAGTCGCCTGGCTGAGCCCCTTCCTCTCCTCCAACTGTTGGTTTTGGGGTTTCTTTGGGGTTTTTTTGGTTTTTTTTTTAATCGACTCTGGAATTTGCAGATATTCTTTTTGGGAAATACATCCTATTGATTGTAATTACTGTCCTCGGAGATGCGATGGGAAGAATATTAAAGCCATTAACGTTGATTTGGGTTTTATTAGAGCCATTAGTGAGCCGGCGAGCGAAGTGCCGTCGCTTCCCGAGGACCTTCAACAGCTCCTAAGCACCATAAATCATCTCACGGCGCATTTGTGACTGCTTCAGATACAGCTGAACAAACGGGGGGATAAAAAACGTGGGAGAGGCAGGTTTCCCACAGCTGGGTGCTGAGATTGGTCCAAGCATCTGTTCCATGAACCTTCTAAGCAGCAGCTGCCCTCACAAAAGATGTCATTTCTTCTCTTGGGTAGATGTCCATCAGACTCAAGAGCCATCTAATGTAACCCATTGGGCCTGCACGTGTCGGAGCGGGCAAGTTGCCCAACAGCAGCTCCAAGAAACAGCCATTTCACCCTCATTTGGGGAGAAAGGAGGAAACATCCTCCATTTCTACACATCACCCTCCTCCCCACGGGTACCTGGCCCACGAGAACCCTTCCAGAGCCATCAGATCGATGTAGCTTCAGGGACGTGGGTGGCTTTACAACTTGGGAACAGCCTGCCCAGGGACGTGGCATGGCCAGGATGGACAGACCTGCAGCCCAGCACTGCCCAACCCAGCTGGTCCCGTGGTTCTTTCACCAGCATCATTTAACAGGGCTGCTGATGCCAAGCAGAAGTCACCAGCCTCTTCCTGAATGCTCCTAGCAGGAGCTTCTCAGCCACCATTACCCTGTCTGCGACCCGAGGAACCAGCCTTAACCCTCACATCTTGTTTGTGTTGTGTAACTGCATCTGGAAGCTAAACAACAGCCGTTCCCAAGTAATTAATATTCCCTTTCTCCAACCTTCCCGGCAACTTGGGGCAGCTCTCTGCCTGTAGAGATGTGATGTAGTCCAGCTGCAGCCCTCCCAACTCCTCCTTGCACTTCAGCCCAGATTCTCCTCACCTAAAAAACCCTCCTAAAAGCGCATAAGCATTTCCTTAGAAGTCCAAATTTCCTGCTCTTGTGACTCCAGCCCAACCAACATCCCTCAGCAAGAACTTGGGTCACTGCAGGCTTGAGGATCATGAGAAACTCCTGAAGCCAACTTTGGATGCCGCCAGCCAGGGACAGGAGGCGAGGATGGAGCGGGCAGGGGCCCTCTCCCAGCACCACATCCGACCCGACGGTGAGGAGCGCAGCACCAGCTGGGCAGCAAAGCCGAGACCGTGATGGGTCACTCCCAACCCAGCGTGGAGGCTTCTGCTCTGCCTTCTCTTGGAGCACAATAAAAGGCAACTGAATATAGGTACCGACGGCAGAGAGAACTCTCTGTGCCTCAAATTTCACAGCACTTGCTCAGGGTTTTATTTTCCTTGACGGAACATCTACGCTGGACTCCTGCTAACATAAACCAGCTCAAGAAAACGCTTCCACCGCGAGCAACAGCTGCTTTCGCATCCCATCCCTGGTGATGAGATCATTTCAGACCAAGGCTTAAAAACACTGAAATTTCCCTTTTTTCTAATGTGTTCTGCTAGCAGTTGGAGCAAGCTAGCTGCTTTCTAGCTGGGTTTACTTCTCCATTTTCACATTTACAAACGCCGGGGGTTCCAGCAGGGCAAGGTGAGGTTTTGTTATAAATAGCAAGGTACTGAACCGCAGGAAAATGTTGAAGGCAGGAGTAAAAAAAATAAATAAAAGAGAAATATTTTTCTCTTTAATCTGGTTTTAGTTAGCCTTGAAGGTACTGAGTCCCCGCAGCTTGGGAGGCATAGGTCTGGGTGCTCCAGACACAGCCCAAATCATGCAGGAGAGAAGAATGGTGCCATGGGGGGCATCAAACACCTTCTCCGAGCCTGCCAGGAGGCGAAATGCCCCTTCCCTTTGCCCCTGGCAGGAAATGGAAGGAGCAGAGCTGTAGTACCTCCTCCTCCCTGTGCACCAGGAGACAAAGCTGGGAAAGCAAACCAAAAACCTTGTCCAGGTGCCTCCAGGACCAGTGGCTGGGTAGAGAGCAGAGAGCCTCCGCAGGGCCACGTGCACTGGAAAAGTCACATCTGCCGAGTGAAAAACTCCGGTTGCTTGGGAGCGTGTGAGGTCTGGAGCTCAGCCCTACCCACGGGAGATGCTCTTTAGGTGCTGGGCTCCTCGATGCCCAAACCTTGATGCCCAGCGTGGTTCAGACCGTCTCCACGTGCTGCCGAGGAGAGCTCGGGCTGCGCGGCACAAGCTGCAAACCCTGACTCTCAGCAGGGCAAGTCAGGGCGTGAGGCAGCCACGAATGCCTCCTAGTGCCTTTGGGCTCACAGGAGGGAACGGAAGGATGGAGAAGGAGGAAAATCCTTAGAGGTGAAGAGGCAAAATTCCTCAGGTGACACCTCACTTGGTTAAGCACACACCCAGAGGCCAAGACTTTCCAGCAGCACCACGCAGCTCAGTTTATCAGATAACATTGGAGAAATAAGCTCCCAAACCACAAAAATGAGCTGGTTTGTTGTCTGGGGTTTCTTTTTAAGCCGAGTTTTTGCACAAAACACTGTAATTACGGATGTTATCTGACAGTTCCTCAGGGCACTCAGGCTACAATGTCCAAGCTTTGGAAAAAGCATCCTGCACAGCAGTTGTCCCACTCCTCTATCAGCTTATTTATCATATCCAGCACCCACCCGGATTTCTCACCAATTAGCTGTAATTCAAGGACTGAGGGGGAAATCCCCACCTTCCTGAGCCAGATGACTTCACAGGAAGTAAGGGGATGGAATGCCTTAAAAAAAAAAAAAATTAAAAAAATCATAGAAACACTGAAGCGCACCCCGTGGGGAAGCTGCAGGGTGTGGGTGGTGAGGCACACATCTCTCATCACGTGTGTCATCACATCCCCGGGCTCCTGCAGTGGTTTCAGGAGATTTTGTAGGTTCCTTTTAATTCATACGTTATGGAAAAAAAAAAAAGTCTCAACCGGCTGCGTGCGCAGGGGTTGTTCACCTAAGCACGGCCGCGTTTCGCATCTCACAAGTTAAGTGCAATTTCTAAAACGCTCTGTAGATAACGCGATCTCCTACCAATAAAAACCAGGTTTGGGGGGGGTTTATCTTGGCCGACACCAGGTTCTGTCCATTCCCTATGGAAGGAGAACACACGCCACCAGCCTGCTGCCGTCTACGGCTGTTCCTCAGCCTCTCCAAGGGAAAACCACCTCCAAAGACGGCCCAGCCTCGTCAGAGCCACGTTGGTCGCTGGTCACCGGCACCGGCCGCTGCCCCATCCCCGGAACCGCGACGGTAGCGGGGCAGCCACCCCCTCATCCCAGCCCGCAGCTGCCCACACCTCGGGAAGATGCTCCGGGAAAGTTACCTCCTCCAGAGGCATCACCGCACCAGGGTGGGGACCCCACGCCGCCCCAGCGCCACCGGCTGCCGGTCCCGGAGTGCGTTCCCGGGGGGGAACATCCACCAGCCCGGTATCCTCGGTCCCCGCCAAGCTCGGCTCCCCCGGCAGAGCCCTCCACGGCCGCAGCCGGGCAAGGGAGCGACCGCGGCGTGGCCGAGCCGCGCCCGCTCCTTCGCCCTCCCGGTCCGACTCACCGAGGCGGGGTTGGTCCGTTGGCTTCTCTCCTGCTCCCGGCACTGCAGCCCAGCCAGGTGCCTCTCCAGGGCCGCCCAGTCCATGGCCGGCGGCTGCGGTTCCCGCGGGGGCTGAGCTCCGCCGCTCCGCCGCGCCCGCCGCCCGCCCGGTCCCGTCGCCCCGCCGCGCCGCCGTTCCTGCGGGGGC